>MCJB01051128.1:65900-97960 GCA_002018475.1 Nicotiana obtusifolia | reverse complement strand
TATATATGTCTAATACATATATATAGTTTATATGTATAATATATACAACATATATATACAAGACTAATATACTAGTGTTATATTTATATATGTCTAATTGAATATATTATTATATGCATATATAGTTTACAATGGTTAATAGTTTTTATATATATATATATAGCTTATATATATACATATACATATTATATATATACAATATATACAAAATATACATACAATATATATAAAATATATATACAATATATACAAAATATACATACAATATATATAAAATATATATACAATATATATATGTATATGTATACATTATAAACAACACTTATATAAAGCAATATATATATATGTCTAATACTTATATATATAGTTTATATGTATAATATATACAACATATATATACAAGACTAATATACTAGTGTTATATTTATATATGTCTAATTGCAATATATTATTATATGCATATATAGTTTACAAAAAAAATCCCGTTGATTTAAGAAAAAAAAAATTCGGCCCATTAGGCCCGTTGGGCCCGGCCCATTTGGCCCCGGGACCGTGTGGGCTTAGGCCCGTAGCGGGGCGGTCCCCTAGCCCAGGCCCGCCAGGCCCATTAGGCCCAAGCCCAGGACGGGCCACAGCCTTACACCATAGTAAGAACTATTTTGTGGGGGTTGACTCAAACACCACAAAACAAATATATAGTGGGAGTTTTTTATGACCCCGTAAATAAACCGTCATAATTGACCAATTTTTTTGCAGTGAAGATTAAATTACATATGCTAATAGTATAAATCTTTTTACTCCCAATTACCCTTTAGAAGAAAGAAAATGGTCAAAAGGGAAATTCCATCCTTTTACTTGTTTTATTCAAGTATAATTAATCCTTAAATTGTTATCTCCATTGGATTGGTGCGGTATAAAATTATATCATGATTCCAGTATTACTTATACCTTAAGTAAAAATACAAACAGACAAAGTAGTATAAATAATATCAAATTTTTTTCACAATTCCATTAACCAAACGAGCTCTTAAGTTTTAGAGAAAACCCTAAATGCAAACAGACGAGTGACTTGTTTGACTCGGTATAGAAAAGTCAACAACTTGTGCTCTATATAAGCATTTGCATTTGTACCAACACATAATTAAACTTCCCTTTTATCTTCCCAAAACCAGATAAAGTCCTTCACTATGAAAGAGTAGTAAGCAATTAATACGTAAAAGATCTGAATCTGATATGCGTCGACGAGCTGTATTACTACTTGTGATGAACGTCCACTGGACAAAACACCAACATTGGCCATATTAGTTGCCATCTCCAAGCGTTCATCATCCTTTTTCTTTTTTTTCTTTTTTTATTAACCATTTTGTGTCGCTATAAATCATCTCATTAATAGTAAAACGAAAAATTTGAAGTTAAGTTGATTCCAAATTTAGAAAAGATTTATTCTTAATGAAACTGAGTCAACAAAAAAAATAAGTTCATTCTTTTTGAAGTGAAGGGAATATAAGTATGTTATTTGCATAGATTATTAAACATTTAAATTTTACTTTCAAGAATGAAATAATTACAACTACAGCTTACTAATTTTTGAAAGTTGGTCAAATATATCAACAATTGACGAATGGCAAAAAGAAAAAGAGAATAATGCAAATTGCAGACTTACACAGCAGGTTATCTTTTTTGATTTTAACATCATTTGGTTGGCATTTCGATACATATGCTTAACATACATGCATATTTTACAGTGGTTATGGAAGAAACAAAAGAAACCACTGTATGAAGCACTTGAGAAGATCAAGTCAGGTTAAAAAAAATTGTATGTTTAAATATAGTTATTTCATTTGCCTTTGACCTAACAGTTATATTTTAATTACATTGGATGGCAGAAGTAATGTTATTGGGGTTCATATCATTATTGTTGGCGGTTGCACAAGATCCTCTGTCTAAGATACGTGTCCCAATATCTCGACCCATGTAGAACTAAGGTATTCTTTGTAATCTTTGTTTCCTAAATATTCATGAGTTAATTTTTTCGTATGGTCGTTGAACTTTATTCAAAATTATTAATAAAATCATAAAATAATTTTTTTTTAATATTAAAGTAATTTAAATTTATTCATTGTAACAATTCAACTCTATTTTTTTATTTCATTAGAGTAGGATAAAAGTATACTTACTCATAGCAGTAAAAGTCACTAAATTTTATCTACTATAATGACAAAATCTACTTATGAAGATGACTTTACTATTATACAAGTAATATTTTGGGACTTAAATGTTATAATAGGTAAAATTCAACTATCTCAATATGACAATAAATAATTTTGTGACTTTATTATTTTAGTTATACAGAATCAATTAATTTAATGTTATTAAATGATTTATTATAGGGGATAAAGTTGTAAAATCATATGGCTTATATAGATATGAGGACTTTTTGTTGAAGCCGGATAATTATATTCGTTAGTAATCTGACATGACCATAAAAAATTGACTTGCTAACTTCTGTTTTATCCTGATTTAAATGCAGGGAAAAATCCAATTTGCTTCAAAAGACGCAATTCACCAGCTCCACATTTTTATCGTTGTATTACCGTAACTTCTCACTAACTTAAACATATATCTATATATATTATATATATCAATGAATTGATTTATTTGATTTATAATATGAAAAGACAAACCTTCATTTAAAGGTATTCGACGGCTGTGCAATCTATTGCTATTGTTTTCTCTTAACTCAATTATATAAATTATTATAGTCATTTTTAAAACTAAATAGGCCTAATTCAAGATATGCTTGTGGTTTTTTCCCAACGTTGAAATGCAGATGAGGACATGGAGAGCTTGGGAGGATAAATCTAAGACAGCTGAGTACCAATTCTATAATGGTTAGTTTTTGGACCACAATTTTATTTTAAATTGTTTGTTACACAAACTACTAAAATTTCGATGTAGATATTGAAGCCTCACCGGGTAGTCAACCAACTAGACTATTAAAATCTTTTTGGACCACAATATTAAAATCTCTTGTCAACGTAGGCTTTTTTTTTTTAACCTTACTTCTATGTTTGTTCGTATAACAGTCTTATATTTATGTGTATTTTTCAAGAGACTTTTATTGTCAAATAGACAGATGAAATACTCATAAAGAGATTGTTTTATATCTAGTTATTTTGTTATTAATATGTTCTTTTTAGTAATTAAGTTTTATGCCAATAATTTTGATAGTTAATTAAGAAAATAAAATGAGTAAGAAAACATATGTACCTTTCATGTGTTGCGCAGATCCTGAGAGATTTAGATTTGCAAGGGAGACATCATTTGGACGTAGATATTTGCATTTCGGGAGCAACTCGCCAATTCTTGTATGGATAGTATGATCAAGCTGCAAAACTTTTTATTCCTTTTATATATTTTTCTTCAATTAAAGCTAGCATGTTTTTTTTTTAAAAATAAAAATAATTATTTTGATAAATCGGGTCATGGCTTGCTCTGGGTTTGTTTCTTCAGACAGTTCTATGCATGCATCAGTTGAAAAAGTAGACTATCTTACCCTCAGACATGGCTTTGTTAAGATTTAGTGCAACTTAAAATTATTAGTTGTGGAAAATTCACTTTTGAGCTACTTATAAAAAAATTTAACCCCCGCCGGGGCGGCTTATCGGATCTCGTGGCTAAGGCGAAATTATATTGAGTTGCCCTTAAATTTATTTTATAAAATATTTACACTAACAACAAAATTTGCTTTTTAAATAACAAATTAATCATTTAAGACAGAAAAGCGAATTTCAAAAAAAAAATTAAAAAAAAAAGAAAGAAAGAAGAGCACAAAAAATAAAGTGGTGGACTATCGAATGTTGAGGTCCAGAACTCAAAGTGAAAATTCTGATTTGGCTATAATCACAAACAAGAAAAAGAACTAAACGTACATAACGTAATAGCAACTAAACGTACATAACATAATAGCTTAAGTTTTGAGCATTGACGGTTTCAAAAATATTTAATTTACTCCTTCTGATCAAGTTAAACAACAATTGTGTTCATTCTATTAAGTAGAACTTATTGGTGAATATCTAAAATAAATTGTAAATAACCTAATATAATATATCGAATTACACTTAAAGAAGATCGGTGCATGAATGATTTTGTGTTTATGCAGTTTTAGAGAATATTATAAAAGAAATTCATTATGTTGTCTATTTAAAATTGAAGAGTGACGAAAATTAGCATAGTTTATAAATTTATTGTATAAAATAACTTCAATCAAGTAACAAAAAAGTATACTGTAGCACTTTTATTTATACTAATTATTTATATAAAAAAATTATATAATATATACTAATAATAATAAATAAAAAAAGTTAAGGCCTTCAAATTTTAAGAGCCTAAGACAACAACCTCACTGTCCAAAGCCTTAGAACCGTCTCTGCCCCCGAAAAAGAAAAAACATGGAATCATAATTTGATATGATGACTTGGATTATTATGGCAGGCACATTTAGCTCCTCAACAACAAAAGAATTTCGATTTTCAGTTGTATATCAATAGAGCACTTGAAGAAGATTTCACAGATATCGTGGGGATAAGGTAAGTTAATCATTCCCATAATTTTCTCATAACTAGTAAATTTGTTCGCGCGCGCCATCATAAACAAATAAATTATGATTTCTTTTACTTTTTCTATAATAATTGTAATTAAAAAATAAAAAAGGAAAAATTAAATGCTAATTCATATAAACATTTAGGACATGTAATTCTAATCTTTGGTACACTGTGATGAAAGCTATTCGCATGAAACTATACATTGATTAAATCAAAATTCAAAATTTGTATTTAGACTTTAATCCAACTTGCAAATTTAACTGTTTTTATAAGCAAATAAATATGCGATTTGATAAAGTTCAAAGGCATCATGTACCCAAGTGGAGGGATAAGGAAATACAATATCAAACTCACGACTTGTTCCTGAATCCTGTCCTACCTTCAAACTAAATGCTATATCTCTAAATCAAATATACATAAAATAGTCCTCATTGTATAATATCTTTCCGCTGCACATCAATCATGCTGTAAATTCACTTTTTACTTTTGACTTAACCAGCATTCAGATAACATTTAATTTCCTCCGCTATACTCTGGTGAATGAGAAACATGAAGCTAGAAGAGAGATCTAAAGGGACGATCTAGCTTCAAATGTTTACCAGCTTATTAGGTGGCATAATCTAATTTCCACAGTTTTATACTTTTCAATGGCCCTTTTTATATTTACAGATTTACCTTTTCACATTAAGGAGCTCTGCAAGTTTATATTGTTCCTCTTTCTTTTCTTGCCTTCTTTCCTTTTTTGGTTGTTATTTTAGAACAATAACGTTAAAACGTGAAAGGACATGTAATAGTATCTTAACACCAAGTTTACACTTTAAAAAAATACCTATATAAGTTGCTGATCAATTATAAAAAGGAAAATATAAGAGTTATAAATATTATATAGATTATGTCCTGATGTGTTGGTGAAATAAGGAGTGGACGATATACTGAGAGGTAAAATCTGAAATGAAAAGAAACAAATTCAAAGTAAGTTAATGCAACTTAAGAAATTGCCCATTTATTAGAAGAAAGCAAATCCAAGAAAGAGAAGCACAGAGAGCAAAAGGTCACTTGTCTACGATATCTTAAAAAATTATCAATTCAAATTGGTAACAGAATAGATTCGAGAGACCGGGGTTATCTTATTTTTGTTGCATCACTCAGTACTCATATTTTCCTTAACCTAATTAATCAACCCTGGGGGAGAATGATGATGGAGATGTATTGCGGCCTTTTCAAACTTAGCGAACTGAAACATCTTAGTAGCTAAAGGAAGGGAAATCAATCGAGACCCCGTTAGTAGCAGCGAGCGAGAGCGGATTGGAGGTTTGAAGAAAAACAAACACGAAGCCCTAATCAGCTCCATCTGACCGCCAGCCTCCACAATGAAGCTTCCGGCTACAGCTTCTACTGCAGGACAGGAGTTGAAGTGAGTGCTTCAGGTGGATAAGCTTCGGCGCTCTCAACCTGGTTTGGATCGTTTGACTATGGCTCCGCGTTCTTTACAATCATAAGTGTTGCTCCCTTACGCACACGCAAGTATACGTGATCAACAAGTAATATAGGACAATGAGTCCGGATTATTCGTACCCAAGGGACTTAAGTTAACTACTTTATAACAACTAATATCGTTATTTAATCAAGCAAAGATCAAGTTTAGTATATAGTTTATTCTAAATTGTAATTCTAATTTAAATCTAAGAATTGCAAAGAACAAATATGTATTTTGTAAGCAATAAAACAAAGATTCTAGGGTTGTGATTTTACTTCCAATCCTATTGCGTTCTAATTGACTTATCGTTCATATAGTTAATGTAAGATTGCTAATTAATCGATAATGATACTCATAGCCTTCTTCCGAAGTACTATTCGCCTATTCCTAACAAGATTAATGCCTATATTCCTATGGAATTAATCTAGCAAGAATGCATGAAGAACACGATTATACAATTAAGCATGGTGATTAAGTATATTCCTATCCTAACCACGAATCCGCTCTTTTTAACAAAGTTAATAACATGCCTTCTTCAATCCTTATTCTCATCTAGACTTAGTTTTCTCAAACATAGCATAGATAGAACTTAATTGGTGGCCAAAGCAATTAAGCAATTTAGCATAGAATTGAAGAAACAATCTTATCCACATTAACTATTAAAACGAATTCATCAAGTTAGAAACACAATATTCATGGCTAATGACAACCCCAGAACAAGGGGTGATTAGCCACTCATGTTCAACAAAACCAGATAACTAAGTATGAAAAACTAAAATAAAGATACTAGATTGAATTGATGAACTGAGAATTTGTTGGAATTGTTGATGTTCCTAGGCCTCCTTTTGCTCCAAAATCACCTTCTCCCCCTCTTAGATAGGTTTAGGGGTGTTTATATAGGAGTTGGGAAGGGTTGGGGTCGACATGGGGGTGTTCTAGGCGAAGTAGGACAAAATCCCGAAATCAGCCCCCTGAGCAGCGCCCAGCGCCCCCCAGGGGACTGAAGGCAGTAACTCTTTCTTCTTCTCTGTTTCCAACGCCACAGGCCAGCGCTGCCTGTTGGCTGGTTTCTTCCTTTGTCCGATTCTTCTTGTTTTGGCTCGTTTCTTCCCCGGTTTCGTCCCCGATTGCTTTCAACTCATTCCTACACATAAAAACACATTATATTAACACGAATCAATGCAATTAACATCCAAATCCACACAAACAAGAGCTAAATATGGGATAATTTACACATTATTTAATACCTTTTCTACCAATTATCAACACCCCACACTTAGACTCTTGCTCGCCCTCGAGCAATGGGATTTTAACCAACCTTTCCCAACTACTAACTCTTAAGATTAGCACGAAACATTCAACATTAAAACAATTCATACTCTTGAACACAATCAATACTAGTTGAACAAGTATGAACACATAAATTATCCATATCATTCCCATAAAGTTCAATTAAGCCCATTAATTCAATCACATTCAACACCCCAATTGTCATCACCCCACCTCAAAAGCCGACTTGCCACATTAAGCTACTTCAATGCATATACTTACCCAACAAAACACATACATTACCAATTGTTCATGAAATCATGTGCCCTCACCAATATATGAAGAGTGCATATATATATATGAATGAAATCACACAATATTTGCACAACAAACTCTCACTCTCACAAAGAACTCGTATGCATCCCATAAAGTACCATAAGCTTGCCCGTAGTGTAGACTTCCACTTAATTGAGTTAGTCAAATCTAAGATCAAGTAGGACTTTGTCGGGTTGTAATGTAAGCTAGGGGACGGGTAGGATATATTTGGTAATAGTGACTAGTCCTCCTAAGCACTTAATACACTACACTCAATATTCAAACACTTCTTTTTTTTCTTCTTTCAATCGCTAAACTCGTCTCACATACATAGCCCTTCTTTTTTTTCAACTCACTTAGCATACTACAATAGGAGGTGAATTTTTCATCTCTTTTCCACTATCAATTTTTTTTTTTTTTTTTTTTTCTGTATTCAAAAGAAAACAATGAATGTGCTAAACTATTAGCAGGCCAGTGGGAAACGAACATGATCAAGGTCATACTAGAATTCAGTCAATAATCTCACCCTATGCTACTCTTTTGACATGAACTATTTTATATATGCACGTCCTTCTCTTCCAAATTAAAATTATAGTATATTTTTCTATGGTAGTGCACGGAAAAGAAGGTTACACCTATACTTATGTTGAACTATGGTACCAAGAAAAACAACAATTTCAGTCAAGTATATCCTTATAATTTTATTAATGCATGATTAAGACTAAACTAACGTGGCTCACAAGTGCTAATTAAAAAAAGGCCGCCTTGAAAGACTAACTACCAAATCTTCATACAACCATATTTAAAGTTTTATATATTCCTTTCCTATTGAATTAATAGGATTTGAGTGATTAATCGAGTCCTTCACATGATAATTGATTTGACATATATTTAAGCCAAGAAAAAACTAATAGAATCACAATATTTTTTAATATCCTGTGATCCAAACTTAGGATAGTCTTAAAGAAGATATAATCCATTCAAGTAAATTAACGCAGGCCAGTTTGGTTTCATAAAAAATGTTTTACGAAAAATGTTTTTCATGAAAATATTGTCCTATATTCAATATATAAAAAATCAATAATGATATTAATAATATTTATTATTGTCATAATTAATAGTGTTTTGGTAGCGTTGGAAGTTGGAAAATAAGTTAGCATTCTTTAACTGGTTAATAAAATAAAAATTCGTGACAAATTTCTATGCACTGGACTACTTATAATTTTTTAATTTTTCCATTTTTCTCCGATATGAATTGCATGGTCCACCCTAGTACAACATATTTAATTTGTCTTCACATGCCACTACTAAAAATCAGGTGAAAAGCGACCGGAAAAAGCGACCAAAGTTGGTCCCTATCTGCCCAAAAGCGACCAAAAAGCGACCACAATGGTCTGGTCAGTATTTAGTTGGTCACTCTCAAAGAGCGACCAATCTTGGTCGCCAATTAGCGACCAATTTTGGTCGCCAACTGAATAAGACAGAAAATTAAAATCTGAAATAAGCGACCATCTTTGGTCGCTTATTTCAGATATCATTTTTGTATTTTGTACTGAGCGACCAACTTTGGTCGCTTTTGGCGNTGTGTCATAACTTATTGCACTAGCATAAACGGTGTCAAGAAGTATTGCATTCTTACTCAGTTTTTCCTAATACTAATCCTAAAAGAAAAATTAAAGTTGCCCGGTTCGGATTACATCCTTGGAAAAGAACCGGTGCCCTAAGAAAAACCAAGGAAAGATTACCTATTTTCTAAAAATAAAAGAAAATCTTTTTGTTATTTTCAATCCAATTTTTATCCCTCAAGAAAAACAATCCATCGTCGGGAAAAACTGGACTATATATATACATATATATATATATATATATATATATATATATATTTAATAATAATAATAGGAAACATGAAGAATAGAAAACAGATAACTACTATGAATCACAAAAGCTATTAATCATTCTATTAATCATTCTAACTTGACAACAACTCAATTAACAACAATCACAACTAAGAACACATTCAAAACTAAAGAAAAGAAAAAATCATAAACATCACCTAAAAAGTCACATAACAGACACTTTCATTAAGAATTCACGGCATGACACGACAAATATTTTTCTCCCCTACCCCACACTTATAGCATGCATAGTCCCCGATGCATAATAAAATGAAGAGTAAAGTAGGGTGAAAAGAAAGGCTCCCCTCAATCCGTGCCGGTCTCGTCGGAATCCATGTCAAAAGGTACCAATGCCCGAGGTCCGGTGGCGTCATCCTCATCCTCCCCCTCATGATCCGAGCCCTGGACAGTGTTGGCATCTTCCTCGGAATGAACTGGACTGCCAGGTGCAATGCCCAGCAGCTCCTTAGCTCTGCCAGAAAGATCATCACGCATACGCATGCGCTCTTCATCAGAAATGCCTACTTGGGTCATTACCAGGTTCATAGCATTGAACATGAATCTGGTGATACTCTCATCCCGCTCAAATCGAGCTGCCGGGGTTAGTTTGGATGCAGGCTCCATAACGGATGTAATGTCCACAAGACCTGGTGGAGCCTCCACTACCTCATCATGCCCCGGATACTCGGGGACTCCCAGAAACCACATGCACTTGGTTAGGAGGTTGCCAAAATAGAGCCGTCGTATCTGGCGCCCAAATCTGGTACGAGCCATTTCTGTCAGCATAATTTCTGCGATATTGATCGGACGGCCGGTCATAAGGGAGAAGATCAAGCAAACTCTTGCCCGTGTACAATCACTGCTGTGTTCGGCAGGCATCAGCCTAGCCTGCACGAAGTTCTGCCAGACCTTAGCAGCATGGTTAAAATCAGCACGGACCATAGAGAGGTGGATGTTTCCTTGCTTCCTGTTCCATTTTGCGTGAGAATCAACGCCACACAGCGTATGCCGGATGAGCTGATAGGGAGGGCTTTTGATCAATTGTTGCAATCGCTGAGGATCAGCATTTGCAACACCCAAATAAAGGCACAAGGCTTCCCTTCCAAATAAAGACATAGGACCTGGAGCGATGGTAATCCCAGTTCGCATATAATTCTTGAACTGCACTTAAGTTAGGCGGCCCTGGGCATTCAAGCAACTTGTCCATTCTCGATAGGCGGAGTCGAGCAAGAATATCTGGAAATCGCCTCTCCAATAGAGTAGTGTTTATTTCCATCTCCGAGACATAACGCCCTGTTGGCACAAAATTCCGGTACCAGACAGCAGCATCATCATCAACCAAGTCAAGTCGGGGTCGGGGCCTGATAGAATTTTAATGAATATGGTAATGTAAGTGAGTGTCAAGGATGAAAGACGAATAAAGTTCGGAACTTTAGAGGTGAAGGCGACTAATCGACATACAAAGACTAAGGAATACTAATTAGACAACATACATTATGAATAAATAGGATACATAATATATTTGAAATCAAAACCCGACTCTGTAATACTTATAAATCACCCAAAACTACCCCACACTTAATTCAAATGCATATATAAGTAATTCCGACTACTCAGTCTTCATCGGAACTGAAGAATTTGTCATTCAGGCATTTACGCAAACACGTGGTGTGCACAAAAATTGTTCTTTATCCTCAACAATGGTGAGGTGTAGTCACCTTCCCGGATTTTTACGAAGTAGAGGGACTATTAGTTTACTACTCCGATACAATAAAAACCAAGCAGCAACACCTAATTTTTGGCCTTATATACATGTAGCCATGTCTAGATTACTATTCGAAGAAGAAGATGAAAGGGAATGTGGGGAGTGGGAACATGTGGTTCTTATTCAATAAAAAAAAATAACAAATAAACAAGTAGAAGAGAAGAAGAAGAAAGAGAGAAGAAACATACCTGATTGTGGGCGATTGATAAGCTATGAAGAAGAAGAAGAAGAAGAAGAAGAAGAAGAAGAAGAAGAAGAACAGTGAAGAACAGTGAGGAAGCAGAGAGTTTTGTTTTAGGCGTGTATGTGTGTTAGAGTGAATAAAAACGGGTAGGTTAATAATATAAAAGGGTTATTTAGTTAGGGGAAATGGGTAATGGGTCGGGTTAAGCGGGTATGGGTCGAAAATTAAATAAAAAAATAATGCACTTACCTGGGCACCCCCCAACTGGCTCTAGGCGCCCACCCCAGCGCTGGGGTCTTGAACATACTGTTCTCAGTGCCACAGGCAGCGGTGGGCGCTGGCCTGGGCGCTGGAAACAGTGTGTTTTGCGTCTTTTTTTTTTGTTACTTATTACAATATGACCTATACTATTTTAATACATCAATTACACTCTTCTAGCTAAGCTAAAACAATTGAAAAACAAGAAGTTAACTACGAACAAAATAAAACATTGGGTTGCCTCCTAACTAGCGCCTGATTTAACGTCGCGGCACGACTCGCTCTTTCTGACTCATTCCTCTGTAAGTGTGATCTTGGTTTTGTCTCGGTCGACCACTCCTCCCCAATAATGCTTAACCCGTTGTCCGTTCACCAAGAATGTCCTTTCACTGTTTAAGGCGCGTAGTTCAATTGCTCCGTAGGGCGTAACTCGCACTACTTCAAACGGCCCTGACCATCTTGATTTTAGCTTTCCAGGAAAAAGCCTTAATCTTGAATTGAATAACAGTACTAGCTGGCCCGGTTCAAAATAGCGTGGTTTAATATTCTTGTCATGCCATCTCTTTGTCTTTTCTTTGTATAACTTGGCATTCTCATATGAATGGAGCCGGAACTCCTCTAATTCATTTAATTGCAGTAGTCTCTTTTCGCCCGCAGCTTCAAGATCCATATTCAATTTCTTTATTGCCCAATACGCCTTATGTTCCAACTCCACCGATAGGTGGCAAGCTTTTCCGTAAACTAGTTTGTAAGGCGATGTTCCGATTGGAGTTTTGAAAGCTATCTGGTATGCCCATAGAGCGTCATCTAACTTTGATGCCCAATCCTTTCTATTTATGCTCACTGTCTTCTCCAAAATTTGCTTTATTTCTCTGTTTGATACCTCGGCTTGCTCGCTTGTTTGGGGATGATAAGCTGTGGCAACTTTGTGACGTACCCCATATTTTGCCAAAAGGTTATTGAGCAGCCGGTTGCAAAAGTGTGTGCCTTCATCACTGATCAATGCTCGTGGAGTCCCGAATCTGGAAAATATGTTCTTCTTGACGAAGGCGGCGACTACCATGGCATCACTTGTAGGCAAAGCAACTGCCTCTACCCATTTGGATACATAGTCAACGGCAAGCAAAATGTACTTGTTCCCTCGGGAAGGTGGAAACGGGCCCATGAAATCTATCCCCCACACATCAAAGAGTTCAACTTCAAGAATGTTGTTAAGGGGCATCTCTTGCTTTCTTGTGATTGTACCCGTTCTTTGACATTGGTCGCATCTTTTGACAAAGGCATGTGCATCTTTAAACAAAGTAGGCCAGAATAGCCCGGATTGTAGAACCTTGGCCGCTGTACGGTCGCCTCCGTGATGGCCTCCATATGGTGAGGCGTGACAATCATGCAAAACGGAATTAACCTCTTCATCCGGAATACACCTCCTCATTAACTGATCGGCACATTGTTTGAACAAGTACGGTTCATCCCAGTAATAGAACTTAACATTATGCAGGAACCTTTTTCGAGCTTCGCTTTTGAAATCTGGAGGTAGTACTCCGCTTACCAAGTAATTGACAAAATCTGCATACCACGGAGGGGAATCATGACTAATTGCAAACAGTTGTTCATTGGGAAAGAATTCCTTTATTTGCTCATCTTCTTCCATGTGTGCATGATTTTCTAACCGAGAGAGATGGTCCGCCACTTGATTTTCAGTCCCCTTCCGGTCTCTGATTTCTACATCAAATTCCTGCAACAATAGTACCCAACACATTAATCGAGCTTTAGATTCTTTCTTAGTAAATAGATACCTGATTGCTGCATGGTCAGTGTGGACTATGACTTTTGTTCCCACTAAATAAGCTCTGAACTTCTCGAATGCCCAAACTACTGCTAACAACTCCTTTTCTGTGGTAGTGTAATTTTGTTGTGCCGGATCTAGAGTTTTGCTTGCGTAGTAAATAGAATGGAACACCTTGTCCTTTCGCTGTCCTAGTACTGCTCCAATGGCCAAATCACTAGCGTCGCACATGAGTTCAAAGGGCATTGACCAATCCGGGGCTACAATGATAGGTGCCGTGATTAGCTTCTCCTTAAGTGCTTCGAATGCCTTGAGGCAGGAATCATCGAATTTGAATGGTACATCTTTCTCGAGCAACCTGCACAAAGGAGTAGAAATTTTAAAAAAAATCCTTAATGAAGCGTCTGTAAAAACCTGCATGTCCTAAGAAGCTCCGGACACCCTTGACTAAAATTGGAGGCGGTAATTTTTCAACGGCTTCGACTTTTGCTTTGTCTACTTCAATGCCTGTTCTGGAAATTTTATGGCCCAAGACAATTCCCTCTTGCACCATGAAGTGACACTTTTCCCAATTGAGAACCAAATTAGTTTCCTCGCACCGGGCTAGCACTTTACTTAGGTTCCTTAATCAGTCATCATATGAGGACCCGAAAACAGAGCAATCATCCATGAACACCTCTACAAATTTTTCTGCCATATCGGTGAAAATGGCCATCATGCATCTTTGGAATGTCGCAGGTGCATTGCATAGGCCAAATGGCATTCGCTTGAAAGCGAAGGTTCCATAAGGACAGGTGAAAGTTGTCTTCTCTTGATCTTCGGGGCATATAATAATTTGATTATACCCTGAGTAGCCATCCAAAAAGCAATAATATTCGTGCCCTGCTAATCTGTCGAGCATCTGATCAATGAATGGAAGTGGAAAGTGATATTTTCTGGTTGCCTTGTTGAGTTTCCAATAGTCAATACATACCCTCCATCCGGTAATGGTTCGAGTGGGGATCAATTCGTTCTTTTCATTCTCTACGATGGTCATTCCCCCTTTATTGGGTACACACTGCACTGGGCTGACCCAATTGCTGTCAGAAATCGGAAAAATAATGCCCTCATCAAGCAATTTTATGACTTCCTTCTTCACCACTTCTTTCATTATCGGATTCAATCTCCGCTGCTGCTCTACACTGGGGCGATGTCCTTCTTCTAAAAATATTTTGTGCATACAAAATGATGGACTGATTCCCTTTATATCTGCGATGGTCCACCCAATTGCTTTCTTGTATTCCCGAAGAACCCATAGTAATTTGTCCTCTTGTGTGCTAGTCAGGCTGGATGCTATGATAACTGGTAATGTTTCAGATTGGCCCAGGTAGGCATAGCGCAGATGCGCTGGGAGTGGCTTGAGTTCAAGCTTGGGTGCTTCCTCAATAGCTGGCCTAGGAGAGGTCAGAGTAACAGGCCTCTCCAATTCTTCAAATTTTCTGAACCCTTGAATGTAGTTGCAAGATAGGTCCATTAGCTGCTCAATGTCCCTCATTATGTCATCATCAACAGATTCTACATCCCCAATCAATAAGCATTCCACTGGATCAGCTGGGCTCAAGTATGGTACTAAAGACGTGGGGACAGTTTCCACCACTGAAATCATAGACAACTCCTCGTAATGTGTCGGCAGTCGTAGTGCTTTATAAACATTAAACACTTCTTCTTGGTCCCCCACCCGCAAAGTCATCTTTCCCTCGCAAACATCTATGATGGCTCGGCCGGTAGCTAAGAAGGGACGCCCCAAAATAAATGGGACGTCTTGATCTGGTTCATAGTCCAAAATGATGAAATCCGCTGGAAATATAAATGAACCCACTTAGACTAGAACATCCTCAATAACACCCTCCGGGTGAGCCAAAGAGCGGTCTGCCAGCTGCAATATGACTGTGGTTGGGCGTGGATCGTCTAATCCCAACTGTCGAAACACTGATAGTGGCATCAAATTTATGCTTGCTCCGAGGTTGCATAGTGCCCTTCCCACAGCATGTTTTCCAATAGATATCTAGAAAGTGAAGCTGCCCGGGTCCTTTAACTTTTGCGGTAATTTCCCTTGAATCCTCGAACTGCACTCTTCAGTAAATGCCACCATCTCAAACTCATTCAATCTTCTTTTGTTGGCCACAATATCCTTGATGTACTTTGCATATTTCGGCACTTCTTGAAGAATATCCACTAATGGAATGTTTATTTGCACCTGTTTTAAGATCTCAAGAAATTTCTTGTAAGCCTCATTGTCTCTCAACTTTTGCAATCTCTGGGGAAAGGGAGGTGGTGGCCTTGCAACCAATTGTGGGGGTTGCTTAGCCACTACCTCGTCGACTGAATTTTCATCTCCCTTGGCTGCTTCTGAAGTGATCTCCATGGTAGTTGGTTTTTCATTGAAAGTGACTTGCTTTTTCTTTTTCTTTTCGACCTCCTCTAGCTGTCTCCCATTCCTTAATGAAACTTCATTTAGCGATGCCCGTGGGTTAGCTTCAGTGTCGCTGGGTAGTGCCCCAGCAGGTCGGGTATTCTGTGCTCCGGCCAATTGCCCCAACTGGCGTTCCAAATTTCTCACTGTAGTAGTGAGGGTTTGATACTCTGTTATGAATTGTTTATTGTCTTGCACCAGCTGCTTCAGTAATTCATTTGTGTTATCATCAGATGGAGGAGGTTGCCTCTGTGATTGGTTATAATTTCCCTTGGTCTGTTCATATTCTGCTGCAGCTGATTACCTCCCCATGAAAAATTAGGATGATTCCTCCAATTTGGATTGTAGGAATTTCCATACTGTGCATGTTGATTCACGGGACCCCGGCTTTGTTGCCCCACATAATATATAGACTCTGGATTGGTGGGACACATATCAATTGTGTGGTTATCACCACACATCTCGCAGCATATTGACATTTGCTAAACCTTCTGCCTAGGTTGAACCTGCTGCATATTCATTCTGTTCATCTGATTTGCTAATTTGGCCATTTCTGCTCTCATGGCTGCTAAGTCATCCAATTCTATCAACCCTGCTCCTTTCTGCTTTATGGCTCTGCGTGAGTCACCATCACCTTGCCAATTATGGTCATTGGCTGTAAAGTTGTTCAATAAAAGTTGGATTTCGCTGTAAGGTTTAGCCATGCAACTTCCACCGCATGCTGAATCAAGGTTCATCTTGGTTTTCTTGGTGGGAAAGAATTTGATCAGAAACTTTCTTGCCAAGTCATCCCATGTGTATATACTGTTTGTCGGCTCCTTTTGTAGCCACTCTTTTGCTTCCCCCAACAGAGAAAAGGGAAACAAAGTCAATCTCACATAATCCTTCGACACATTCGGGTAGTTGTAAGTGTCTGTTATCTCCAAAAAATTCTGGATGTGTCGCTGTGGGTCTTCGTGAGGCAGCCCCACATATTGGCCCGTAGACTGGATGAGTTGCACCATATACTGCTTCAGCTCAAAATGTCCGGTGATCTCGGGCTTGACAATTGCCTGAGTCATATTGGCCAGATTAGGCCTTGCAGCTTCTATCACCGCCCTTTCTGCGTTTCCTGCCATCTCGATAGGCTGCGGTTGCACAACTATGTCCAGCTCTGGGTTAGTTCTGGTCCTGGCGTCTACTTCCCTCCTTAATCTGTGTAAGGTGTGTTCAATCTCTGGATCAAAGGGAAGCAGGTTGTTTGCACTTCTAGTTCTCCGCATTCAACAGAAAAGACTGTGTCAAAGCAACCAACGTCAGCCGATTAATATAACTTGAATAAATAACAAATAAAAGCTGTACATTGTAAAGTCACAGAATTTTAAGTCCCCGGCAACGGCGCCAAAAACTTGTTGCTCCCTTACGCACACGCAAATATACGTGATCGACAAGTAATATAGGACAATGAGTCCGGATTATCGTACCCAAGGGACTTAAGTTAACTATTTTATAACAACTAATATCGTTATTTAATCAAGCAAAGATCAAGTTTAGTATATAGTTTATTCTAAATTGTAATTCTAATTTAAATCTAAGAATTGCAAAGAACAAATATGTATTTTGTAAGCAATAAAACAAAGATTCCAGGGTTGTGATTTTACTTCCAATCCTATTGCGTTCTAATTGACTTATCGTTCATATAGTTAATGTAAGATTGCTAATTAATCGATAATGATACTCATAGCCTTCTTCCGAAGTACTATTCGCCTATTCCTAACAAGATTAATGCCTATATTCCTGTGGAATTAATCTAGCAAGAATGCATGAAGAACACGATTATACAATTAAGCATGGTGATTAAGTATATTCCTATCCTAACCAAGAATCTGCTCTTTTTAACAAAGTTAAGAACATGCCTTCTTCAATCCTTATTCTCATCTAGACTTAGTTTTCTCAAACATAGCATAGATAATTGATAGAACTTAATTGGTGGCCAAGGCAATTAAGCAATTTAGCATAAAATTGAAGAAACAATCTTATCCACATTAACTATTAAAACGAATTCATCAAGTTAGAAACACAATATTCATGGCTAATCACAACCCCAGAACAAGGGGTGATTTGCCACTCATGTTCAACAAAACCAAATAACTAAGTATGAAAAACTAAAATAAAGATACTAGATTGAATTGATGAACTGAGAATTTGTTGGAATTGTTGATGTTCCTAGGCCTCCTTTTGCTCCAAAATCATCTTCTCGCCCTCTTAGATAGGTTTAGGGGTGTTTATATAGGAGTTGGGAAGGGTTGGGGTCGACATGGGGGTGTTCTAGGCGAAGTAGGACAAAATCCCGAAATCAGCCCCCTGAGCAGCGCCCAGCGCCCCCAAGGGGACTGAAGGCAGTAACTCTTTCTTCTTCTCCGTTTCCAGCGCCACAGGCAGCGCTGGGCGCTGGCCTGTGGGCTGGTTTCTTCCTTTGTCCGATTCTTCTTGTTTTGGCTCGTTTCTTCCCCAGTTTCGTCCCCGATTGCTTTCAACTCATTCCTACACATAAAAATATATTATATTAACACGAATCAATGCAATTAACATCCAAATCCACACAAACAAGAGCTAAATATGAGATAATTTACACATTATTTAATACCTTTTCTACCAATTATCAATAAGCTCGATCACGACGAGGCAAAAAAGACCGCTAATGCCCCTTGCATTTCCCTCTTTGAGTTGGCCTATCAGAAAGAAAAAACGAGTGAATGCGCTAGATGTCTAGTTCAATTCAATGATAAAAAAACTGAAAATGAGAAATGATTAAAAAACTGAAGATGTAGGGTTGCTGGAATATGGGGCTTTAATCATTAAAGAGGCTAAACCATTTAAAGAGAAAAAAAATAAAAATAAAAAGAGAGAAAAAAGATAAATGAATTTCTTAGCCTAAAAGAGGTGTCAAGTTATCACTACTATGATCATAATTATTATATAATCATCATAGATGCACATTAACGCATAAATTGTTTCAACAGCAATTTAAAAGTAAGTTGGTCAAATATTTCTCTCAACAACTCAACAGAAAGGTTGATAATATGTTCAATCCAGCTTATCGATCATGCATATAATAAGGGGCAATGGAGAAAGAAATATAAAAACATCTTCAAAAGTACATGTAGTCAGTATGCTTAAAGAGTCAGTATGCTTAAAGTGCTAAGAATTTATCCAATGCATAGTATCAAGAATCAAAACTGCATCAAGGGGCAAACAGTACTTTACTAAAAAAATGAGCATCACAAGATGTACTAATTAATTTCTTAAGTACACAATGAAGGTCCTTATTTCCTCTTCAAGCTTAGATAGACTGAAATTCCAATGGATTAGGCTTGGAATTTTCTAAAGACAAAATTGAATTACCAAGGACATTAATATGACAACAATAAATTTCAGAATATTAACTCCAATGAAAATATAAATAAGTTGCACCTTCAACTCTCGATGTAACATGATGCGATAAAGTTAACAATAAATATGCACATACACACGCATATCAACATTCGTTTCTTGTTTGAATCAAATTAATTGATATGGTGGAAATATGGAGCCAACTACATCAGTTACAGTGAGTGTCGTCTTAATATATATACGTATATATTTTCTCTAAGCTATTTTATAAATATATAATTCAAGTCAATGAATGAATACTACATCAGCTCAGAGGGAGACCGACGCTACTAACCTTCAGGAATATTTTTTTGCTCTAGTTTTTTAAGTTTTGATAAGTGATAAATACAAACACAAAGGTCTTTTGATGGTGGAGCAGAAAAACTGCCAAGATTCACATACTTGTTGCTTTGAGGCCAATAAAACTTACATTAAATTGAAAAATTTTCATTGTCCTACGATCATTGTTTCTCTAGTCAGGTATCATGGAATTGATATTGGAGATCCATACTTCAGTTGAATTAGCGTTGTTAGTTTCAAGTTTTAACTTGATTTTTAAGTCATTTGAAGGTACATATATTATATTCAGGCTAAGCTATCCAAAAGTAAAATCTTTTAACATTTAATAATAAGTGTTAAATATAATTTTTCTAAAAATAATTCTTTTATCGTGACTTAAATATCAGGATAACAGTAAATATAAACTCCAAAAGTTATATGGATTTTTAATTCCAATAAAACTTGAAAGTAATGACTATCACCTCTGTTACTCAATGATACCTTTATGAAATTTGTATTCTATATTTGGACCATATCATATTATCCGACATATAAAAAGCATGGCAAAGACTATTGTTTCTTTCACCTTTTCTTATGAATAAGCGTAGTTACCTGATTACCTCATGTTCAACAAATGTTAGAAGACTAATGCTGTCAAAAATCCCAATGAAAGACTTCGTACCGAATCGGAAAATTCAAAAAATAAAACCGAAAAAAAATTCGGAGATAATAACCCGAAAAACAACCCTCAAGAAAAAGTTACATAGACGCAGTCAAAAAGGAAAAGAGATAGCATTGAGGACATTTGAATTAGGAGGTCAATTTCCTGAGTCGTAGTTACTGGAGCTTCTAGACATGTATTCAAGACAACCATCTTGATGAATGACAGAGATTCAATATGAGAAAAGGAAAAAGGCACAAATTTCCATTTTCAAGTTCTAATAGAATCCCCAAACACTCTTTCAAGAGAACCCATTACAATTCCTAATATAATAACATCTACAAATAAAGAAAAAGGACTCAACTTTAAGAAAAGAACTACCTTGTCATGCTTAGAGTGGCTAAACTTCCCATGGATTGGGTTGTCCGATTCAAAAGATCAAAGAGAATACTCCAGCACATTAATATAACAACAACAAACTTCACAATCTGACCACATAAAAGTTTGATATCGGTCATTATCATTCCTTATACTTACTTGAATCTTCTTTGTCCTCAACCTACGTCTCCTATTTGAATATGAAAAGCATACATGTATGATATGTGAAAATTGAGAGGATAACGTTTCGAAAACGGGATATTAGCAACCGCTTTGAAAATGGAAATTAAATATATTATCACCCTTTAATTTTCTGTGTCGTTGTCCAGCGTTATGGCTATTTGCAGTCCTCTACTTTCTGACAAATACCAATGGTAAGCTTGTTTAGAGATTTTTCTTTGGCATGGTTATTGCAACTAGTGGTGGCAAATGTGCACTTAGGGTAAGATTTAGACAGATTAAACACAAGTGAGACAAAAACGATTCTTAATCTAATTATCAAAAGGTGTAAACTTACATTTAATAAATTTGATGAAAATCATATAAGATCAGAATTTAGATATTAGTAGAGACAAAAAGATACTAGGTGCAAATCATAAATATAAGTAAATAAAGAATAGGCCGTGGAATAATCAAGAGACGCCGAAGATGATCATCAAGGAAGAGGAAGTTTAAAGAGAGAGGATTAGGTGCTCAATAGCCCTGGTCAATATGATTTTGACCCATTCTGTAGATGCTGACAGAATAAAAATTGGATCACTTTTGCCAGCAGTATAACGGTCCCTTTTAACAACTGTTGCATAAAATTTGATCAATCATTAAACAATTGAAAATGACAACAGTTAAAAATTCTCAAGAATGACCCCACTTTGAGCTGCTCTTTCTTTCTATTTTTACATTTTCTTTCACACATCTCCCTTAATTTTCGACTAATAAAAAAGACTTCTACTTCCTCAGGTTGGTTTTCATACTATTGGCTACCATTCATTCCCATAATTGTAAGTCACGCCATCCCTTTTTTTTATTCAATTATCTAATTCTAAAAATTGATTAGGGTTTTATGTGGGACGTACGAACACCTTACATGTCTAAGGAAATAGTGGAATATATTTGCAGATAATACTACTGGTGGACACAAAATTGCAAGTGATCATAACTAAAATGGGACTAAGAATTCAAGAAAGAGGAGATATTGTGAAGGGGACACCATTAGTTGAACCAGGGGATGATCTTTTTGGGTTCAATGGCCCTTCTCTGTTACTCTTCTTGATTCACTTTGTTCTCTTTCAGGTAATTATTGGTAATTAATAATACTTGAGTAATTTCACATTCTATTGCTTAGAATAGCTATAAAAATATGTGGCATCACACACATTGGTTTAGAATATTTCTGTCGGATTGTTTTGTTTTTGCAGAATGCATATCAACTTGCTTTCTTTGCTTGGAGCTGGGTAATTATTTCTACATGTATCAATTTCTTTCACTTTCCTTCCTTTAAGGGTAAGATGAGGTGTGGTAGAGGATGGAATTGGGACAACGAATGGTAACGTACGCAACAATGTAAACTTTGACATAATCTGTGAACAAGGTCAACGACATTAATAGGAACTTCCTTTTTGATGATTTTCGATTCAGTGGATCCACATATTTAACAAAAGATGAATATGATACAATACTTTTGATGCCACCCCATATGTGTCATGACCTCTTACCCGCTGAGAAATGTCATGCATAAGCCCGAGATCTTCGGCCGATTGGCCAATGGGCCGTAGAAATTAGCGAGTACAATATCGAGTACAAATCCCGTACCACCATAAAATCTCAGATTTTTGGCGGATTTTGTGGTTGACTTTACGCCGGCCTTAGTACCCGAGGTCGAGAAGGAATTACTGCTCACTTCGGGGATTAGCTCGGGATCTGGACCCTATTCACTAGCGGTGCCTCCAATGCAAAAGGGTCCGGGCTCGGTATCGTATTAAAGCCACCTAAGGTAACGTAGTCAGGCAGTCTATTAGAAGTATAAAATTGACTAACAACGAAGCCGAGCATGAAGTTATGATTGCAGGTCTGGAATTGGCCAAGAGCCTGGGGGCCAAAGTGATCGAGGCCAAATGATACTCCCTGCTTGTCCTAAATCAAGTCACAGGGACGTTTGAAGTAACAGAGGAACGAATGAGGAGCTACTTGGATAAGTTGCAGGTGACCTTACACCAATATAGGGAATGGACTCTACAACACGTACCTCGGGATCAAAGGAGCGAGGCTGATGCATTGGCAAACTTGGGGTCGTCTGAACTCGGTAGTAAAAAAAGGTCACGCCGAGGTAAACTCAACAAGCTTGACTTGGGATTGGAGAAAAAAATACATAGACTACCGAAAATAGGAAAATTGCTATCAGATCCCAAAGAGTCAAGAGCCCTACGCACCAAAGCTGCTAAATTAAGCTTGGTCGAGGGGAAATTGTTCAGATGATCCTTTTCTGGCCCACTAGCTAGGTGCTTGGGTCCGGGGGAGACTGACTACGTCATGAGAGAGGTCCATGAGGGCACTTGTGGGAACCACTCAGGAGTAGAATCCCTAGTTCGGAAATTAATCAAAGTCGGTTACTACTGGAACGAGATGGGGAAAGATGCGAAAGACTATGTACGAAAATACAATGAATGTCAAAGACCCGCCCCAATGATTTATCAACCAAGAGAGATGCTTCACCTGGTCCTATCGCCATGGCCGTTTATGAAATGGGGGATGGACATCGTTGATCCCCTGCCATTGGTTCCCGGTACTACTCTCGACCGGTTATTTCTCCAAGTGGGTCGAAACTCAGGTGTTCGAGAAGGTTCGGGAGAAAGAGGTCATCGACTTCATCTGGGATCACATAATATGTCAATTCGAGATACTGGCCGAGATTGTTTGCGACAACGGAATGCAGTTCGTCGGCAGCAAGGTAAGTAAATTTCTCGAAGACTACATAATCAAAAAGATATTATCAATACCTTACCACCCTAGTGGGAACGGACAAGTAGAGTCAATGAACAAAACTATACTCCAAAACATGAAAAAGAGACTGACCGATTCGAAGGGAAAGAGGAAAGAGATCTTGCCCAAAATCTTGTGGGCATATCGAACGAATTCGAAGTCAAGTACCGGTGCGACCCCATTCTCTCTAGCATACGGCGTGGAAGCCTCAATCCCTGTTGAGGTTAGGGAACCGATCCTACAGTTCCAGTATGCTATGAAATGTCAAACGATGAGGCCATGGCCACCAGTTTGGACTTACTGGACGAAAGGCAGGAAGCCGCCTCCGTTTGGCTACCCAAAAGCAGTGAGTGGGGAGGTAACACAACCGAAGAGCTAACCTTCGATATTTTCAAGTGGGGGACTTGGTGTTAAGGAAAATAATGCTACACACCAAGAACCCAAATGACGAAAAACTAGGCCCGAACTAGAAAGGACCGTATAGAGTTGCCAGAATAACCAGAAGGTTCATATAAACTCGAGTCGGAAAATGGTGTAGAACTACCGAACAATTGGAACGTGGCACACTTAAATCGGTAATACTACTAAGGTACGAACACAATTCTCTTTTGAAATTTGTTATACTATGGACTAACTTATGCAGGTACTCGGCCGAGGGTAAATGTGAGAATTAGGTCTAAAAGCACGTGTTGTATTATTTTTCCCTTGAATCTGTTTTTCCCAACGTAGGTTTTATGGTAAGGTTTTTAATGAGGCAACAGTAAAACGTGCTACCTTAGTTTCGTAGGCCGGCCTAAATCCGGAGTTGCTGATCACCCGTACTGGACCAACAGTATTCGAGCCCTCACAAGTTCGGTCTCATATACTGGGGGCCATTACCCCTACGTTAGGATCCTTAGAAGGTGTTATTATTTGATATCAAATGTCAAAACTCAATAATTAGAATTAGTTATAAGGGTCAAACGGTCAAATGAGTCGTACCCGTGTAACTCGTTCTTGCCAAGGCAGAAAGCTTATGTGTCTCCGATTATATACTATACATGCAAAGTAATGAAAGAAATTTTTCCTCTATATTTTATCGCGTTGCATTTACACCGTTGATTATATTCGTTGAGTTACTAAAAACAAATAACGGATCCTAAACCCTTGAGCCTATGAGCCATCCCGACCTGGGGACTGTCGTCCGATAAAAAAATCAGATAACTTGGGCTATCAAATTCCGGAGGCACCAAGCCTATTAGGCAGGGCCCGAACATGAAAGGCTACAGCCAACTTAAAACGGCTTGTAGATGTCCAAGTCCGTACTCGGAAAGTAAGGCCCTTACATATGATTAAAACCTATTAGAAGGAGCTCGGCAAAACATTGTCGTGTACGACTAAAACTCTCAAGTATCTTATAGGTCTTCATTTTTATCAAGATTTCGAAGCCCAAACAACACAAAAGTTATTATCAAAACCTGGCCTCATTCGGGCTTCGGGGAAACAAGTACTCTAGATTATGTATAATTTTATGCTAAGGCATTAATGGCGATCTTCAAATAAAAAATTACAAACGGATACTAAAAAATAAAAGACATAGTGTAGCAAAAGAGAACACTTTTTTATATTTCAAAAATATTTACAAAGGCATGATAAAACGACCTCAACATAAACAAAAAAGGTATATACAAAAGAAAAGAAAACAAAAAAACCTAAGGCATCTCAGCCTAATCTTCACTGGAGCCCGACTCAACACCGAACCCCAACTCAAATTCATTAGAAGGTCTGGAGAGAGAAGGTCTGGAGAATAGAGAGAGAAGGAGACGACGCAGTCGAACACAGAGCCAACAATGGCGTCGCTAGCCGGCGAAACTCCGGCTGGTCGACCACCTCCGACCACTCCACTCGCACCAATCACTACCACACACACACCCTAACCCTTAGATTATTCCTAAATCTTTAAACCATCGACTCTAAATAGCAAGGCAGACTCAAACCCTAGCAGAGCTGATGTCGAACCAATTCCTTTTAGGAAGGCAACATTCATGCATGGACAACCGATTGTCAAGTACACGGAAGCAGAGGTGTCTCGCATGAACACAATCAAAGGTCTCCAATATGCGGTGGTAGGTAAATTCTCCTACGGTTGGCCGGACATTCAAGAACTAAGAAGAATCATCCCAATTCAGTGTGGAATTAGGGGTGCATGCAATATTGGCTTCTTCAGAGACAAACACGTGCTCATTAGACTATCTCTGTGGGAGGACTTCATCAAAATCACCTCAAAAAGCACATATTACCTCAAAGCAAAAGACGGGTATGAATATCAGATGAGGCAATTAATCTACGATGCAAAATTCAAGATTGGAGAAGAAACACCCATGGCAATGGCATGGATTTCCTTCCCACACCTTTTACCTACATATTTCGTGAAGGAATGTCTTTTCTCGCTAGCCTCTGCTGTTGGTAAGCCCCTTCACCTAGATTTAGCTACCACAAATAAAACGAGGCCTAGTTGTGCTAGGGTAAAGGTACTGGTGGACTTATTAACAGAATTGCCCAAAAGAGTCAGACTAGACATTGAAAATGAGGCAACATGGGAAGTCAGAACGGAATGGGTCAAAATACAGTACGATTACATCCCCAAATATTGCAAAGAATGTAAGTTACAAGGACACGATATGATAGAATGCTGGAACCTGCACCCTAAAATCCTTAACTCAGGCACAACTGATTAGCAAAGGGCTGCAGAGCAGAGGAGAACAAAAGGCAAAGCAGTGGAAGTAAAGCATCAACAAAGACAGGAACCAGCACCTTTGATGATACTGTCAAATGGTAAGATAGTAGGAAATGTTGGCCCTCAATGGAAGGAGGTCAAGGACAATCGAATGCATAACAAAGCCAACATCATATCTGGGAAGCAAAAAACAGCAGCAATCACTGAAACTCCGCAGATCCAAGTAACAAACAAGTTTTAGGCCCTCAACAATAATAACACCAGAAATGGGGGAATCAGCATAAAGGATCAAAGTGTAGTAAACAACACAGTAACAACTCTTTCAGCATTGGCATTTGCAGGGGAGCTAATATCAGGAAATCCAACTTTGAATTCCAACTCAAGCAAGCATAGCAATGCTATGGAAACCAGCAGCAGAGCTAAGCCAGGAAACTTAGCAGACAAGCTGGAAAACCAGGCAGGGGTCATAACAGACTTGATATTAAGTCCAATTACTGAAAATGAGAAGGCAACAAGCTCACACAGCAATCACCCACAGAGCAAACACAGCATTTTAGAGGAAATTGGCAACAAAGAAAAGTCACTGAGATACACAGACACACTGGAAGGTCAAGCAGGAAATACATCACTCTTAACACCAGGCTCAACTCCAACAATCAGCAGCAATGATAAACAAAACAGTCAATCAAATAAAACAATTGCTCAACCAGATTCAGCATTGGCAACTGCAGGGGACCAAGCACCAGGAAATCCAACATTGAATCCCAACTCAAGCAAGCATATCAATGCTGTGGCAACCAGCAACAGAAGTAAGCCACTGAATTCAACAGAGGAATTGGAAAGGCAGGCAGGAGACATACCGGACTTGATACAAAGCCCAGCCTTCGAAAATGAGATGGCAACAAACTCACACAACAATCACTTGCAAAGCAAACATTGCAACTCTGAGAGAATTGGCAGCAAAGATAAGTCATTGAGCTTCACAAATAAAATGAACAGTCAAACAGGAAACATACCAACCATGGCATCAGGTCAACACTGTCTAATGTTGCAGCAATATCCTCCAACAGCAACCACCTACAAATGAACCCCAACAGCAATCCACAAAAGAGGACAAAAGCAGGAAACAAATTGATCAACAGCAGCAATGGTAATCAAACCACTTCATCAAAGGAAACAGTTGCTCAACCAAAGACCATCACAGAAACTACCAAAGCAAGTAGCAGCCAACAATCAATAACAAAGATAACAGCAACTGATGCAGCAACAGATGTTTGTTGATCACACTCCACAACAAACATCACTTTGAATTCATTGGCATCATGGAGCCAAAGCAGCAATTAACAATACAGAAGAAGAGTAGGGCTGGCACAAGCACTAGCAAATGTCTCCAACAAAATTTGGGTTTTCATTTATGCTGCTTATGAAATCACCACACTGTCAGACACAACACAACAGATCACCTTAAAGCTCATACACACAGACACAAAGCTGGAATTTATTCTTACACTAGTCTATGCTAAATGCACAGCAACAGAAAGAATTGAATTGTGGGACACAATATATGATCTGGCTCAAAGCATAGCAATAGATTGGCTAGTTGGAGGAGATTTCAATGTCATCAGTGACCAAGAGGAAAAATTTGGTGGGCTTCCTGTCCCCTTCAATGAAGTGGATGACTTCAACCATTGCATTAACACCTGCTGCCTAACAGACCTAGGCTTCAAAGGAAGCATCTTTACTTGGTGGAATGGCAGAGAAGATGAGGAATGCATCTTCAAAAGGCTAGACAGATGTCTAGCAAATCAAAGCTTCCAGCAAACTTTCCCAACTATTGAGATCACACACCTATCCAAAATAAGCTCGGATCACAGTCCTCTGTTATTGCAACTAAATAAGGAATCAAAAACAATCAGAAAACCTTTCAGATGTCTCAATTTCTGGACCAAGCAGGAAACCTTTGAAGCAGTAGTAAGAGAAAACTGTCAAGCAGACTTCCAAGGGGATCCTTTCATACTCTTCAACCACAAACTCAAAAGGCTAAAAAGAGCCTTAACACTCTGGAGCAAAGCTACTTTTGGTGACATCTTTCAAAATATAACAAACATGGAAGAAGTAGTTCTAGGACATGAAAGACAATTTGAAGAAAGACCAACTGCTCAAAACAGGGAAAGACTGCAAAAGGTGCCAGCACAAATGATCAAGTTCCTAGCCATTGAAGAACAATTCTGGAAGCAGAAAGCAGAAATGGCCTGCTTCAAAGATGGGGACAAAAACACCAAATTCTTCCATGCCCTAGTCAATGGCAAAAGGAGAAGGCTATAGCTAAACAGAATCCAAAACAGTGCAGGCAATTGGATTGAGGAAGAGGAACAGATAGTTGGAAGAAGCCATCAACTTCTTCAAGGACCAATTCACAGAAAAAACCACTCCCACTGATTTCAGAATCCTTGAAAACATTTAGCCAGTTATAGATGTACAACAAAATGAAGAACTAATTAAAATCCCAACAAAAGAGGAAACCAAAAAGGCTGTTTTCAGTCTAAATGGAAACAGTGTAGGAGGGCCAGATGGTTTCACAGGACTTTTCTATCAAACATGCTGGGGAATCATTGGGGATGACATCCAAAATATGGTTGCTGCTTTTTTCACAGGAAGACAAAACCAAAATGTGTTACTTACACAAACTAGGTGCTGATACCTAAGAAGAAAGAGATAGAGACATTCTCTGATTTGAGATCCATAAGCCTTAGCAACTTTGTCAACAAGATCTTCTCCAGAATACTACATGAAAGGATGCTAGTCATACTACCTGCTCTCATTTCACAGGAACAAGCAGGATTTGTCAAAGGCTTGTAGAAAATATCCTATTAGCACAGGAAATAATCACTGACATAGGACAAAGAATTAGAGCAGGGCCAAATGTAGTCGTTAAGCTAGACATGACAAAGGCATTTGATCGACTGTCCTGGCTATTCATGACTAAAGTTCTAAGGAAAATGGGATTCAATGAAATCTTCATTGGCATGATCTTTGATATCATGGGCAACAACTGGTATTCAATTCTCATCAATGGTTAGCCTCATGGTTTCTTCAAATCGACAAGGGGAGTCAAACAGGGAAACCCTCTATCTCCAACACTGTTTATTATAGCAGCAGAAGCCCTTTTTCCAGAGGTCTGAATGCACTTCATCAAAATCCTCATTTCAGAAGCTTTGGAATGCCCAGAAAGAGTCCAAAAATCAACCACCTGGCTTATGCAGATGACATGATCATCTTCACATCCTCATATGCCACTTCATTACTGCTGATTATGGAAGTTCTAAATGCATATGAAACAGCCTCAGGACAACTGGTCAACAAAACAAAATCAGCTATATTTTTGCATCACTCAGCCAACACTGGAGTAGTAACAAAAGTGGAAAGAATTATAGGTATTAGAAGACAGGACTTTCCATTCACTTATCTGGGCTGTCCAATGCACTACTCCAGGAAAAGGATCACATACTACCAAGACATAGTCAACAAAGTGCAGGACAGACTCCAATCCTGGAAAGGCAAACTGCTCTCAATTGGAGGCAGAGCTATCCTGATCAAACATGTGTTGCAAAGCATGCCAGTGCACTTGCTATCAGCAGTAAATCCTCCAAAGCAAGTAATCAACAATCTCCACAAGCTCTTTGCACAATTCTTCTGGAGCAACACAGTTGGAGGAAAAAGCAGACACTGGTCCTCATGGGATAATCCATGTATTCCTTGTGAAGAAGGAGGAGCAGGGTTCAGATCTCTACATGACATATCCAAGGCACTCTTCTGCAAACTATGGTGGAACTTCAGAACGAAACCTAGTCTCTGGAGTGCATACATGTGCCAAAAGTACTGTAAAACACTAAATGCAGTAATAGTTCCTTGGAAAAGAGGATCACAAACCTGGAAGAAAATGTTAGAATGCAGAGAAATCATAGAATACCAAAATGCATGGAAAATAAAAATGGGATCATCACTGTTTTGGTATGACAATTGGACCAATTTAGGAGCACTATATTTCATAGTGCCAACAAATTTCCCAATTGATGAATCAATCCAGAATGTAAACAATGTCCTGCAAAATGATAACTGGAACAGGCAACAGCTGTCAGAAACTCTGCCACAGGAGATTGTGGAACACATAACAACCTCAGTAAGGCCACCAAACATGGAGCACACTTTAGACATCCCAATTTGAATGCTACAAAATCAAGGCCAATTCACAGTTAAAACAGCTTGGGAATACCTCAGAAAAAGGGAAAATCCAAAAAGAGCTTAAAGGATGATCTGGGTTAAAGGGCTTCCCTTCAAGATTGTCTTCTTCATGTGGAGAGTCTGGAAGGAAAAATTGCCATTAGATGATCTCTTGAAAAGATGGGGATATCACTTGCCTTCCAAATACTGGTGTTGCTCTGAACCAAAAGAGGAAACCATGACACACCTCTTCTTCACCTCCACCACTGCCACCAAGGTATGGAAGTACTTTCTACAAAGGGCAGGAATAGCAATGGAAGGGCTGACATTCCAACAAGCAATAACAAAGTGCTGGACAACACAAACAATCAACAGAATCAAAGCAGTGCTGCAGGCTCTCCCCTCTTGCATTGTCTGGGAGCTATGGAAAAGAAGGAATAGCTATAAACATGGGGAACCAATCACAACAGGCAGAGTCATATACCAAATCTCCACAACACTGCAAGCACTAGTCAACACTAGAAAGCCAGGAATAAATGCACCTCACAAATGGAGTGACCTCCTCCATATGCTGGAAAACCACACCCCAAAAATAAACTTCAGCAAAGTACTGTGGGAATTCCCAAATCCTGGATGGGTGAAGGTCAACACTGATAGAACATCAAAAGAAAATCCGGGAAGAAGCTCAATTGGATACTGTGTGAGAAATGAATTGGGGGACCTAATATATGCAACTTGGCACAGAAATCACAGAAGGAACAAACACAGTAGCAGAAGCAACAGCCATCAAAGAAGCACTGAGATACTGCATATCACAAGGTTTCACTCACATATGGCTACAGACAGACTCCATGCTGCTGAACAACATCATAAATGGCAATTGGAAACCCCCTCGGTGCATAATTGATCAAACAGAAGAAATTATCCAACTAAAAGAACCCCTCACATTGATAACATCACACATCTACAGGGAAGGGAATAAGCTGGCAGACCACCTAGCAAACCTTGCACTGGAGGAAGGAAGATTAGAATGCCAGCAATTCAACCAACTGGATATAGTAGCCAGGAAAATCCTGAATGCTGATAAATCACAATATCCTAACCTAAGAGTGAAAATAGCAAAATGACAAGTTGTAAGGACATTATAGGACAGGAAAGAAACAAGGAGCACAAAAAAGAACAAAGAAGAATGAAAAACTGTTTCAATAGCAGAATGACCATAGTGTCAATTTACACTACTGATTACAGTTGGTTTGTCTTTGCAGGCAGGAACAGGAAGTAACTAGCAAGGGTCGAAAATACCAGAAGCAACAATGGAAAAAGAACTCAGCAACAATCCAAACAAATGCAACAGGAGAAGCATCGCAGATGCATCACAAAGTCACAACAGAACAAACTGCAGCATCCCTCCCC
>MCJB01051128.1:1078-43285 GCA_002018475.1 Nicotiana obtusifolia | reverse complement strand
GGGAGGGAAGTCTGCTTCAAAAAGAAGATGAAAATGTCAAATGAAAGAAATATCGCCGCATAAACATGAAAGTATGTGTGAAACACGTGAAAAATTACATTATTCACGTGCATTAAATTATAACTTAAAATGAAAATATACATTAATTAATTATCATTTAGTGATAAAAACATATGCAAAGACGTGTGTCATATATTTATTGTGTTAGTGTAAGCACTAAATGGTGATACGTTTTTACCGTGTGATACATGTATATACAAACTATACATCCAATTATTGGTGCTGTACTGTGACGACCCGGCTAGTCATCTCGTGAGTTACCGCTCCGTTTTCTCCATTTTCCGTCTCATTATGCTTCGTTATCCATGTTCTATGTGATCGAGTTGAGTAATTTGCGTTTGGAGTGGGTTTGGTAAGAAATGAAACACTTAGTCTCTTTTAAGAAGGTTTAAGTTGGAAAAGTCAACCGGATGTTGACTTATGAGTTAGAGGGCTCGGATGTGAATTCCGACGATTCGATTAGTTTTGGGAGATAATTTATGACTTATGAGTGTGATCGGAATTGGTTTTGGAGGTCCCGTGTAGAATTAGGCTTGAATTGGTGAAGTTAGTATTTTGGCGATTTCCGGTTGTTAGGCTAGATTTTGATCCGAGGGTCGGAATGGAATTCCGAGAGTTGCTATAGCTTCGTATGGTGATTTCGGACTTAGGCGTATGTCCGGATTTGAAATTGGAAGTCCGTAGGATAATTCAACGCATTTTGGCGAATGTTGGAAAATAGAAGATTTTTGGAAAGTTTGACCNGCTAAAAGACAATTCAACTTGGTAAAAGAAATTGCGCAGCAAACTACACTTCTCCGTTATTTTATACTTGTCCATTTTAATATACTGGATAGCTCTTCATAAGCAGCATTCCGAGCATAATATACAAGAATCAAACAAAATAATAAGAAAAAATAACTCCAGCTAATTATAGTAGAATAGAATGAACAAAAATTATGAAATCCAACGTATAATACATAAAAACACACCATAAAAAATATAAACTCCAATCCATTAATCTTTATTACAATCGATAAATCACTTCAAATCCAGCTGAAAAATGGATTATACCCATCCAGTATAAAATACTGGATAATATCCTTTTAGATGACGGACCTCCAGCATAATATACAGGAAGCAAAATTTTGAAGTCTTTAACTCCAACAAATTGTTCTGGATATCAATCAATAAACTATCTACATATCAACATAATAGAAAGATTTGAAACAAATCCAGCATATTATATATATGACGCAAAAACTGAATTTTCGAAAGTCTTTTCACTTGAGGATATCCGAGTGCTAAAGGATATTTACAAAGTTATTTCCATTATCTCCATAATCATCACCAACCTCCTCTGGAGGAGTTGAATAATCTGATTTGTGTTTTCAATCTGCATGTGTGACGACCCGGCCAGTTGTCTCGTGGGTTACTGCTCCGTCTTCCCCAGCTAATTATACGGGAATAGAACGATCAAAAATCATGAAGTCCAATAAATTATACTGCTTGTAACAAAATCGTGCAACAAATTACTTTTCTCCGTTATTTTACACTTCTCCATTATAATATACTGGATAATAGCGCTTCATAATAAGCATTTACAGCATAATATACTGAAACTAAACAAAACTATAAGAAATAAGAACTCGAGCTAATTATACTAGAATAGAATTAACAAAAATTATTAAATCCAACATATTATACATAAACAAACACGATAAAAATTATAAACTCCAATCTATTAATCTTTATTTCAATCAATAAATCACTTCAAATCAAGCAAAAAAATTGGATTACACTCATCCAGTATAAAATACTAGATAATATACTTTCGGATTACAAACCTGTAGCATAATATACAGGAAGCAAAATTTTGAAGTCTTTAACTCCAGTAAATTGTTCAGGATATAAATCAACAAACTATCTACATATCAACATAATAGAAAGATTTGAAACAAATCCAGCATATTATATATATGATGTAAAAACTCCGTTTACGAATGTCTTTACACTTAAGGATATCCGACCGCTAACAATCAAAAATCATGAAATCCAGCAGATTATACATAAAAAAAATTAAAAAGCTAAAAGACAATTCAACTTGGTAAAAAAAATTGCGCAGCAAACTACACTTCTCCGTTATTTTATACTTGTCCATTTTAATATACTGGATAGCTCTTCATAAGCAGCATTCCGAGCATAATATACAAGAATCAAACAAAATAATAAGAAAAAATAACTCCAGCTAATTATAGTAGAATAGAATGAACAAAAATTATGAAATCCAACGTATAATACATAAAAACACACCATAAAAAATATAAACTCCAATCCATTAATCTTTATTACAATCGATAAATCACTTCAAATCCAGCTGAAAAATGGATTATACCCATCCAGTATAAAATACTGGTTAATATCCTTTTAGATGACGGACCTCCTGCATAATATACAGGAAGCAAAATTTTGAAGTCTTTATGTGACGACCTAGCTAGTCGTCTCGTGAGTTACCGCTCCGTTCTCCCCATTTCTGCTTTATTATGTTTCGCTATCCGTATTTTATGTAATCACGTTGAATGATTTGCGTTCGGAGTAGATTTGGTAAGAAATGAGACACTTAGTCTCTTTCAAGAAGGTTTAAGTTGTAAAAGTCAACCGGATGTTGACTAATGAGTTAGAGGGCTCAGATGTGAATTCCGACAATTTGACTAGTTTTGTAAGATGATTTATGACTTAGGAGTGTGATCGGAATTGGTTTTGGATGTCCCGTGTAGAATTTGGCTTGAATTGGTGAAGTTAGTATTTTGGCGATTTCCGGTTGTTAGGCTAGATTTTGATCCGAGGGTCGGAATGGAATACCGAGAGTTGCTATAGCTTCGTATGGTAATTTCGGACTTCGGCGTATGTCCGGATTTGAAATTGGAAGTCCGTAGGACAATTCAACGCATTTTGGCGAATGTTGGAAAATAGAAGATTTTTGGAAAGTTTGACCGAGGGGTTGACTTTTTGATATCGGGGTCGGAATCCAGTTTTGAAAAATTTCATACGTCCTTTATGTCATTTATTACTTGTGTGCAAAATTTGAGGTCAATCGGACTCGATTTGATAGGTTTCGGCATCGAATGTACAAGTTGGAATTTATTAGTTTCATTAGGCTTGAATTGGGGTATGATTCGTGTTTTTAACATTGTTGGATGTGATTTATGGCCTCGACTAAGTCCGTAATATGTTTTAGGACTTGTTGGTATATCCGGACAGGGTCCCGAATGGCTCGGGTGAGTTTTGGGTGGTTAAACGGACTATTTCATCTTTTGCAGAAAATTGCAGAAAATTTCAGAAAAAAAACTGATGCGTGTAGTCCCGTTTGGAAGCTCATATCTTGCAATCTATAAGGAATCAGAAAAATTGCAAAACATGAAAGTTGTATTCCTTTGAATCTAGTTTCCAGAATGATAAAGCATTCATCATTTGGATATATATACAGAAAGTTACGATAGGTCGAAGTTGGCTGGTGGAGCAGTTTTGACAGAACTTCTCGATGCAATTTAGAAACTCATATCTCGGAATATATAAAGATTTATGTAGTGTACAACCTATCAAATGAAAGATCTTCGAGTCTAGTTTCTAAATCTTCAAACCGTTGCTCATTCGGATATTTCCACAAGGAGTTATGAGCGTTTTAATAGAAGGTGTACAGCAAGGGAAGAATGATAAGAGGATGTACAACCTGCATAGCGCAAGTACAACTCCATGAAGCCTGGGCAGAATGTTTTAAGCCCTATTTTGTCCGATTTTGGGTATAGTTTCACCCATAGTTGTTCATTTTTGGAGGTTCTTGAAAGAAATTAACGAGGGATTCAAGGAGAATCGATTGGAGGTAAGAATTTTGGACCTAAAACTCGTTTATATTGTGAAATCCACCTAGAAAATCATTGAAGTCTTGCTAAAAATGAAAGAAATAGGGCTTGGGATTTTGAAATTTTAATTGAGTATTTGGAGGACCATTTGGGGCCGGATTTGAGAACTTTTGATATGTACGAACTCGTGGGGAGATAAGGAACCCGTTGATGTGAGAATTTTTGAACTTCGAGTAGTGGGCCCGGGGCTCGGGTTTTGCTAATTTCGGGATTTCTTGGTATTTTTGATTGTTTTTGCTTGGGTTTTGTTCCCTCAACATATTGTGACATATTTGTTCTGAATTTGGATAGATTTGACGCACGTGAAGGTCAATTTGAAAGGCAAAGGCGTCGTGGGCTAAGGATTTAGCCGGTTTGAGGTGAGTAATATTTGTAAATGATGTCCTGAGGGTTCGAAATCCTGGATTTGCACCTCATAGTGCTATGTTGAGGTGAGGTACATGCTCGATGATGAGCATGGGGTTGTTTACTTCTGGGGATTGGGACTTGGTCCATCCCGAGTGATGATTTCTACTACATACTTGATTGAAATCTAATTGATATCATTGTGATTTGGGCTACTTGCTATGTTTGGGCTTCGCGCCGGTTATGTGAACCCTTCAGGGGTAGTTGTCATTTTGTACTAAATCATATTTGGGCTTCGCACCGGTTATGTGAACCCTTCAGGGGTAGTTGTCATTGTTTACTAAATCATATTTGGGCATCTCGCCAGTTATGTGAACCCTTCAGGGGAATTTGTTACTGAATTGATTCATTTCATAAACTCAGTTTTGAAACTCACGGAATGTAAATTGGATCGGGTGGCACGCCGCTACGGAATGTAAATTGGATCGGGTGGCACGCCGCCACGGAATGCAAATTGGATCGGGTGGTACGCCGCCACGGAATGTAATATGCATGGATCGGGTGACACGCCGTCACGAGATATTGCGCTACTGAACCCTCCACAGTAAGCGCCGGGTACCCAGGGAACGGGTGGCACGCCGCCACGATAGTCATGAGTTGCATTGCATTGCATTGCATTGCATTTTTGGTTGTGTTGGTGTTGTTTTCGTTTACTTCATGTTATCTATTTGAGATGTTACATGTTATTACTGTTCCATCGTGGATTTCTCTAAGTCTTATGTGTTTCTTACTTTCAATTATTATTTATATGTATTACTCACTGAGTTGGAAGTACTCACATTACTCGCTGCACCATGTGTGCAGATTCAGGCGTTATCGGTTCCGCCCCGAGGTACTGACTACTACTATTGTCAAGATGGTGATTCAGAGATTATGAGGTAGCTGTTGGCATTCGCAGCCCGTATCTCTTTTATTTTGTTGTTTCCACTTTCTTCAAACAATTGTGCCAAGATATTATATTAGTAATCTTATTATTAGGATTTTCATTAGTTGCTCATGACTTTGTGACACCCCGGTTCGGGCTGTAGTCGGGATGGTTCACTGTATTTTGTCGCAAATTGCTGTTATTAAATCGTACTTATATTATTTTTATATTGTTTAACTGTTTGAATGAAGTTTAGTTGAATTGGCTGGCCTTGTCTTCATGAGAGGCGCCATCACGATCATGGTTAGGATTTTGGGTCGTGACATGTACATACTCTTCACTTTTAGTATTATTTTAATTTATATGTGTGGGTATTGGGCGGGGTGAGTCAGGTTATTCCTATTTTAATTGGATTATTATTTATTAGACTGAAAATAAAAATAAAAAAATCGTAGAATAAGAAAACACTACTGAAAAGTTATATTTTTCGGTCACTATGATTTTTGTGTGAGTTAATAAAAATTTATGATTTTTGTGTGAGAAAATAAGTTATATAATTTTAGTGAGAAAAACTTTAATTTGGCGAACATATTACATTGTGCTATTTGTGTTTTTTCCTTCCGTCTCTTCCAATATCAGCAAACACACAAAAACTCATAAATTTAAAAAGTTTCAATAATTAAAAAAATGGCATGCATCCAAGTGTATATTACAGAAAACGATAGAAAATACGCGTCAATTGTGAAAAGAAAACCTTAATTAGTGGGGTCTTTGTTTGATTGCCTAAAGACATGAATTGTACCATGCATATATGTACTTTTTAACTTAAAGGACAAAGTCACCCTACTCTTTACTTTTATGTAGTGTTATAGGACTCTTCCCTGCAGCAAATTAATATAAACTTGAATATGACGCAGTATTTGACTTAAGCTTTGAAAATCATATTGCAACTTTGAACAAGTCCGTTATTGTTCGCTTGACCTTTTCTCTCTTTCTCTTATCCCCTTCTTCTTTCCCATTGGAGTAGGTGTACACATTTACAAGTTACATTCTCCACCACCATATATCAAACCATAGGAAAGGAAGAAGAAAGAAAATCTTTGAGCACTTGAAATATTAGTAAAGCTTCTTCTTCGTCTATATCTCAAGTAATTATTTGGGTAGATGGCTAAAGAACGGTCGATGGAGGCAACTCCGACTTGGGCAGTTGCCGCAGTTTGCTTCATCTTGCTGGCTATTTCCATTTTCATTGAGCAAATTATTCATCATCTTGGAGAGGTAGGGAGTTTAATTCTAGCTAAGCTAGTTTTTACTGCTAATTACTTCATTGTTCAGATTTTTTACTGCTAATATTACTGCCTAAAAGGGGGTGAAAGTTAAATTTTCTAGATCGATGAATTGTTAGTGCATGAGATATGTTTGTTTTGTTGATGGAGACTTCATTTATTTGGTTTGCAGTGGTTGTTGAAAAAACATAAAAAGCCTCTTTATGAAGCACTTGAAAAGATCAAAGCAGGTAAAATTAAAGTAGAGTTTTCTTAATTTTATATTTGTATTTCGCATATAGTTGAATGCATGTACTGACATTTTAACGTGACAGAACTGATGTTGTTGGGATTCATATCACTGCTGTTGACAGTGGTGCAAAACCCAGTGTCTAACTTATGCGTGCCAAAGAGTGTTGGTTATTCTTGGCATCCTTGTAAGTCTGATGAAGCTGCCAAGAATAAATATGATGACCCTTGTCTATCAAAGGTATAAATTATATTATATTATATTATATTGATTTTAAGTAGAATTATCTTTTTTTTTTTAAAGAATATTTTATGCAGGGAAAAGTCCAATTTGCATCTTCATATGCAATACACCAGCTCCATATCTTCATCTTTGTCTTGGCTGTTGCTCATGTATTATACTCTATAGCAACTTTTGCTTTGGGCAGGCTAAAGGTATATATCTTCTTTGTTTTTCATTTTATGCACGTGAAGATGTTCTAGTTTTCCAACTTTTCTTGGGTCAATTACATTAATCCTATTCTATTTGAAACTACAGATGAGAAAATGGAGGGCCTGGGAGGATGAAACTAAAACAATTGAGTACCAATTCTACAACGGTCGGTATACTTCTATTTGAATTAATGAAACTCAACACTTCACCCCTCCCCCTCTCCTGCCCCGCCCTTACTATATCTCTAGGGTCGGAGTTAAAGGGTTCAATTTTTATACAATAATCAAGTCACCTAGCTCTGTTCATAATAATAAATTAATTATATGAAAATGAAGACAAGCAATTAATTTATTGTATGAGCATCCATGTGCATGGTTGGTGAATATAAGGGACCGTTTGGCCATAAAAAATTAACTTTTTATTTTTTAATTTTAAATTTTTTTTTAAATCAGTGTAACGGCCATAGCATTTTTAATTTTCACTTGAAAATAAATTTTAAAAATTTTTTGAAATTTTTAAAACTCCAAAAAAATATCTTTCAAAAAATTTCACTTTAAATCACTCACAAAAATTTAAAAATAACTTAAAATTATATTCATATTTAAATACTAACTCTAATTTTACCATTCTTATGCCAAACCCCCGCTGAGTTAAGTCCTGCTACTTAAAAACACGTTTAGAAATTCTTTTTAACTTTTGCTACAAGAAGACAAGGCTGAAAATTGATGTGACATTTAACTAAAAGATTTATACTCGTTAATGTGAAAATCCAAGTGCTAATGGATTTGGATAGATATTATAAATGCGTAGGAAATCATTATTCATACGTAAACTCTTTCTTTCAAACTTTACCGACATATATATATATATATAGTTCATTTTATTTATATTCCTTTTCTTGTCTGCACGTCCCTCTTGAAATTAACGATTGCCCTTTAAAATGTGATAATGACCACATAAAGATATTTTTTAGTTTCTTTTGACTTGTTGTGAACAACTGCAGATCCATCCAATTACATACGAGCAAGTCATATATATCTATACTAGTTTTAATATATATACGTTGCACGTGTGTATATAATATTTATCAATTATATATATATATATATATATATATATATATATATATACATTAAAATAAAATAAAATAAAATATTTATAAGATGATGAAAATAACTTTGCTCACACTAACATAGTAATTGTATTCAATATCTTCTGAATATGCATATATGATGAATTTAGTTAAACTTGTTGTACATTATTTTATAATTATACGTATCTTATACTCCCTTCGTTTTAATTAGATGACACATTTCGTTTATCGAGATTCAATTGTGTAACCTTTGACCAACATTTTTAAATTTTTTAATCACATTGACATGAGAATAATTGTAACTTATAGTATTTCTCGTATAGTTTTTGAATTTAAAATATTAAGTTAAATAATCTTATTTGGCTTCAAATTTTAGTTAGATCAATTGAAATAGAGTGAGTAATATGATATACATATATGTTAAATTGTGTCTCACATGCATCTTTGTATGAATACATTTTGTCTTTTATTATTTCATCCTTATTTCTTAAAATTTGCATGTTAACCAATTTAATTATTAATATTATAACTGATTTTGTTTTATATTTTAATTTCTTTTAATTCAAATACTTAATTATATTTTTTAATTACTAAAAGAAATAATATAGTTTTTGAAGATTCTAATTATTAATATTAGTTCATACCATATATTAAGTATTTAATGGTAACTGTATTTTTATCCACAAAAAATCTTTTGTCAAGTGATAAAAAATCAAATTGTTGCATTTTATGTTTGTTGTACTATTAGTAAATGACTTTTATTAATCACTTTCCTTTCTCTCTTTCTTTTGCTATTATTAATATTTTCGTAATTATTTTTTTCTAATTACGTTTTAAAATCTATATTAATATTTATATATAAATAAGTTATTGCTCAAAAAATAAATTAACAAGCAGTGGACCGATCTCACATAGGCTACTTATAGCCTATGTGACATGACATTTCGTTAAGACTTTCGTGTTTTTAATATAGTCTAAAAGATATAAATATATAATATAATAATAAGAAGGTGATGCTAACTATCACTGTGCTAGCTGTAACATTAAAAAAGAAAAATTGAGAGTGTGATTACAGTAGTCATATTGTAAGCCATAGAATTAGTGCCACATTAATTACGATACCCTCTATATAAAGATGTAATATAAAAAGCAGAATTCTTATTATTATTGCAGATCCTGATTCAGATTTTTATTCTTTATTTTTTATTTTTACAGATCCAGAGAGGTTCAGATTTGCAAGGGAGACATCGTTTGGACGTAGGCATTTGCATTACTGGAGCAAGTCGCCGGTGCTGCTCTGGATAGTCAGTCCTCTCTCTCTCTCTTCAGTTTTTTTAATGTGAAAATATAAAGATTTATTAAAATATTAATGTAGTTTAACATGTGAGCATTAATTTATCAAGTTATCAATCAGTAAATGATGGCTAATTACATTATACTACAAGTCATGATATATATAAAATTTATTTTTTTATGCTGCGCATAAACTTAAACTCTATTTTAATTTGTGACTTAGCGTTATGTTTTGGATTATATTTACAGGTTTGTTTCTTCAGGCAATTCTTCTCATCAGTAGCAAAAGTTGACTATCTAACCCTTAGACATGGGTTCATGATGGTAAGTCGCTTTAATTTGCAATATCCCAAATAATATATTCAGAATGAGATCCCATATATTCTCAGTTCAGTACTAAATTAACTTTGCTTCAAACCAGGCACATTTAACTCCACAGAATCAAGAAAATTTTGATTTCCAGATATACATCAATAGAGCAGTTGAAAAAGACTTCAAATTTGTTGTGGAAATAAGGTGTACATGCATCTTCTCTCTCTCTCTCTCTCTGCTTTTGTTTTCTCGAAACTTTTTACCCATACTGCCATTACTAAATATAACCTCATTTATTGTGTGCAGTCCAGCATTATGGCTCTTCACAGTACTATATTTTCTAACCACTACCAATGGTAAGACTATCTAATTTCGATATTTTAATGTTTTATAAATTATATTTTTAAAATATAGGATGCAAATGTGAAATTTTTAATAAGAATTCTCTCACATTGCATATACAAAGTAATGAAATGATGACTTTTCAGTGATTTGTTTTGTGTGGACAACTAAAACAACTAGTTTGCTGACTTTAATTTGTTGTTATAAAAAATAATTTTTACAAAGAGTAAAGTTAGTGACCATCATGGAAATTAACCCATAAAATGCTTGTAACTGAAAGAGTGCATTAGAATTATTATCCAATTGAAACTAAATGAAAATTTCTTCCTCTTTCTGGACAGGATTGTACTCGTACCTTTGGGTGCCGTTTATCCCGTTAGTAGTAAGTCATTCGTTCATTTCTTAAGGACCAAAGTATAATTGTTACTAAGAATATATTTTCTAACATATAATTGGGAAAAATTACATACAGATAATATTGCTGGTTGGCACAAAACTTCAAATGATAATAGCAGAAATGGGAGTAAGGATTTCAAAGAGGGGAGACATAGTGAGAGGTGTGCCAGTGGTGGAGACAGGTGACCATCTTTTCTGGTTCAACCGCCCTGCCTTTGTCCTTTTCTTGATTAACTTTGTGCTCTTTCAGGTATCTTTTCTCCCCATTTTTTTCACTTTAAAATAATATTCCTTCCTTGTTCTAATTTATGTGACGCACTTTACATTTTAAAAGTCAAACGATCTTTTCGTTAATTGCGATCTTTGTATATGCCTTTTAAATATTTCGAATTGTTAATTGTTAACACTTTTTATTTAGTTTTTAAATATGTAAATTTTATTTTAAAAGATTTTATGTCCGAATTTGCATTAAAATTGAGAAATTTGATTCTCAAAATTCTAACTGCATCACATAAATTGTGACAGATGGAGTAATAGTAAAAACTCTCAACTTGGAATTCCATAATGATTTTTTCCTTCATATTTGTGATTTTTCAGAATGCATTTCAAGTTGCTTTCTTCGCTTGGAGTTGGGTAAGGAGTTGGAATATAAATGTTCTTTTTTGGTTTTTTTCTAATGTAAATTGAATTCCTAATCCTGAATATTTATCTTTTCAGTGGAAATTTGGTTACCCATCTTGCTTCCACCAGAATGCTGCAGATATAGCCATAAGGCTGACCATGGGGTAAGTTTCAATGGCAGAAAACACACTATGTAATGTCATATTCATATATGTTCAAAAAAATTCAAAATTGAAAAGATGAATTTGACCTTGGCTGATATAGGTTAATCAATGACCAGTTTCTTTTCTGCCACATGATTTTCCTAAAATATCTATGTTAAACATCAATGGTCAATCAATACTCGAACATTTAAAGATGCATATTTTAATTCTTTTCATATATATATATATATATATTGATAGTTTTTGTTTCTTGTTTCAGGGTGATCATACAGGTCCATTGCAGTTATGTGACTCTCCCAATTTATGCCTTGGTCACACAGGTACTCTATAACTAAATTTGTCTTCCTTTTTCACAATAAAAACTCTTATAAAGACAAATTGTCTCCCAAATTTGCAGATGGGAACATCAATGAAACCTATAATCTTTGGTGATAATGTGGCAACAGCTCTTAGAAGCTGGCACAACACGGCGAAAAAGCGGGTTAAACACGGCCGGCTATCGGAAAACACCACCCCTGTCTCCAGCAGACCGGCCACACCGTTGCATAGTACCTCGCCGGTTCACTTATTACGCAATTACCCACAATATAGTAATGAGGAGAGTCGGACATCCAATGCGGAAAATGAAGGCTGGGCTAATGAAATACCAACCTCTCCCCGTAGACAAATTGAGAATATTAAAGATGGAGAAATCCATGCCTCCAGCTCTGTGCATCAAGTTGAGATTACATTGTCAGAATTCACATTTGGCAACAAAATGAGTTGAAATTACATTGTTCATCATTCTTTGTTTGTCTCAGCGTAGAGAGCATATCTGCTTGTTGCGCCAACTGTATGTCAGAATACATCTATTTGAAAGCATACATATATAGATATATATGTATATATCTATATATATATATATATATATATGGAAGAAAGCAATTCAAGCATCTAAAACTTCACAGAGAAATGTAAGGGCCAGGGATAAACACCATGGTCTAACTATTAAACCGTATTTGATGCTAACTATTACGGGAAGGCGATAACAAGCCAAAATAGATCATTGATTTAAGTTTTAAGGCAACGAAATTAACCAGCAGAAACGTCATATTTGAATTGATATTTTTGGGTAATTCCGCCTGTTTAATATCAAAAGAGTTCCACACTTATCATTTATTTATCAACAACTGCATAGATATGACCGTGTAAGAATTAAGATAGGACGTCTGATACAAATGCATACTTTAGTTAAAACCTTGATGTAGACTCAGTAAGTCACTGATTAACGAAAGCTCAAATTAACCCGAAAGTAAAATGGATATCGTCAGCTCAAGGAAAATTCGCTCTGTCCTCAGCTGTATCTGCAATTTCATGGTTGTTGAAAGTAACCAAACTATCGTTAGCAACTATATATTTCATACAAATATAGGTTTCACATATAAAAGGAGTAATGCATAATGGAGGTGCTTTTTCTGCAGGTGAAATCGAAACAACTTTATCTGCAAAACATCAAGGAGCAATCTTTCATGGTGACTGTCCAGAAACTTAAACAAATATATGTCCGTAAAATGTAAAAAGGACGGTGAAAATTGCACTGGACAAAAATGTACATGCACCACAGGGATGATAAAACAACAGGTGACAAAATTGCCGTCAAGAATCCAAAAGACTACACTGCGAAAAATGTGCACAATCTTCTAGCTTCTAGCGGACAAACATACTTTCTGCAAAGGAAGTGAATTACAAATATATAGATTGATGACCAGCTTCTACACATTATCAGTGGGATCTCTTTCTGATTCTTCAGCCTTCTTTCCAGCAGCCAAACGTTCAGATGCCAATCTTTCTTCAAGTGCTCTGGCACCTTTTTCCCTGCAATTTACGAGTGGTCACTCACGTAAAATAACTATGAGGTTACCATTTAATTAAATGAACCTTCATACAGCAAGAACATGAAAAACTATCCTTCTAGCTGGAATATACAACATCAGCTTGCAAGATGAAAAGCAGAAGAATAACTAAGAGATACAAAGCTATCTTTCAGTAACCCATCCTGCATCCTTGGAGTGGCATAATTATTCCTAATTTCTCACAAATAACATGCGCGAGAAAATTTCTTTTGTAGGAGCTCCAGTTAAATAGAAAGTGATATTCACTTATCCATGCATCCAAAACAACTCATTCATTTATTATGAAAGACGTAACTTCATGTTGTTGTTGTAACTTACTTCAGATTGGAGCAAGTCCAGGATAAACTCTCATTTGATAATGTTTAAGATACGAAATGTGTAAAATTTAGAACTAACAATTATAGAATAAATGTCAAAACTCTTGAATAAAATATGAGGTGTAGTTTTCTCATCTAGAGCCAACTGCATATGGGATAGCACTTTTCTATGACCATGTGTCTTGCATCTGGCACCCAACTTAGGGTGTGTTTGGTACGAAGGAAAATGTTTTTCATAGAAAATGTTTTTCTAAAAAATATTATCCTGAAAAATGAGTGGTTGTATCACTTATTTTCCCTTGTTTGGTTGGTGACTCAAAAACTTTTTGCCGAAAATATTTTCTAGTGTTTGGTTAGAGAGTAGAAAATATTTTTAGGAAAATATTTTTTTGTGTTACTCTCATCAACCCACCTTCTCTCCCTTTTCAAAATTCACACAAACCCAAAGGAACTAATGTGCTACTTTACTTTTTCATACAAGAACAACATTGAAATTTGAGCTCGATAACTAAAAAAAAAATACTATATTTTGTTGAAAAATAAAGTATCATTTCTACAACATGAAAAGAAGTTACTCATTTTGTTGAATGATAGAAATATTCTACATCATGAAAAGAATATACTTATATTGTTAAAATAAAATTAAAAAAAATTTCTATATCATGAAAAGAAAGTACTCGTTTTGTTAAAATGAAAGAAAATATTTTTTCTACATCAAGAAAAGAAAATACTTAGTTTGTTGAAATGAAAGAAAATATTTTTTCTACATCATGAAAAGAAAGTACTCGTTTTGTTAAAATGGAAAAAAAATATTTTTTCTACATCATGAAAAGAAAGTACTCGTTTTCTTGGGGAAAAAAAATACTTTTTCTATTTCAGGAAAAAAAATACTTAGTTTGTTGAAATGAAAGAAAATATTTTTTCTACATCATAAAAAGAAAGAACTCATTTTGTTGAAAAGAAAGAAAATACTCATTTGTTGAAATGAAAAAAAAAAAACTCTATCTATAGGATAAAAAGAAAGTACTATTAATAATATTTCTACTTAAAGTGGGGGTGGGGGGTCGAGGGTCGGGGGTGAGGTGAGGATTGGGGGTGTGGGAGTGGGTTGGTGGGGGATGGAGAATAGGGTGGGAAAGATTGAAAAAGAGTTTAGGAAAATGTTTTCCCTTCTCTTGATAGGGAAAACATTTTCCTTCAATTGGAGTAAAATGAGTTCACGAGGAAAATATTTTCCAAAACATTTAAACCAACCAAACATGGGAAAATTACAAAACATTTTCCGGAAAATATTTTCCTTCACACCAAACACACCCTTAGTCTATCTTTTAAAGTACTTGAGACAAAAATCAATACATGTTCAAACACAGATATCCAATGAAAAGGAACTGAATTTTCTATAGAATACGGGCAGCATATACTTATCTAATCAGTTCTGGGGAATTTTGATAAACCACTGGCAGGATATATTACAAAAAGTATCGCTATACCTCCTCCTCGATGCTTCAATGGGATCAGAACCAGGCAATGTGGAACCACCTAGAGTATAGCCGCTTTCCTCGTTAGAAATATCAGATCTTCTACCACAAAGCAGCCGCTCAAATATTGTTGCAATTGGATCAATTACTGGTCTGCATTACATCCAATGAGATGTCATTGTGGGATAACTGAGAACACAGACTAATTAAGAGAAGTAGTCCATAGCAAGAGGGAAAATTGGAAAATACCTCAAAAAGTCAGGGAAGAAAGAAGAGAAGGCAAATTCATCACTTGGATCACCCTTCAGCTTTGTCTCTGGTTTCTTCTGCCAGTATCTTAGGTAAATCCAGCCTAAATATGTCCCAAATACTATTGTTGGAAGGTATGATACCGAATCTGCCGTGAAAAAGCTTATAACAATTGAGAGCAACAATGCAAGGGAAGGCAACCACTGCAAAGAGTTCGAACAGCAATCACAAGTGATGTTACCACATTTTAAGTTATGAGATAATAGTGTCTGGAGATGCCTGTCAAAATCAAATTGGTAATTCCAGTGCTTGTACCTTTGCTTTCAGTTTCAGAATAGACAACTCTTGATCGGGCATGATTTGTTTGACTCCAACTAAGAAACCAGAAAGAACTCCTTGGAAGCCGGAGATAGGCATATAACTGACAAATAAGATAGGCAGAGGCATAAATTCAGAAGTTATGCAGTACTTCCTATAAACTTTTAAAAGATTTCATACTAAAGCATACACAACTGTGCTTGTGCAGAGACAAAACAGGGAATCCATAAGTGTGAAGACAACCGGATATAAAATAAGCAGGTCTAATTCATAGGGGAACTCCTCCAAGTCACTAACTCCTACACCCTAAACTAATAACATGATAACCAGGGAGGCGGAGAGTAACCAGGCAAGCAAAGTAAATCACTAATGTATTAAGTCCATGCAACTTACAGGTAGATTTCTAGTCTTGTTATGTAGTATAATGATATAGCTGTGATGAAGACAAAGACCGATGTCAAAAAGTTGACAACAAAGATGAACTTCAAGAATTCCCTGGAACCCCAGATGGGCTCAAGCAGCTTTCCCAGGAAAAGAAGTCCGATAGTGCTGATGATCGCCTGGACATAGAAGGTGATGTCAAGGAGAATGATACAAAGAATAATGTTGAAGACAATTAACTGAATAAAAGTGTGCTCTCTTTAACAACTTAAATTTTTAGATGAAATAGTGACACACATCAACATGGTATGGTCCTAGTTCAAGTCCGCACGTGAATGACACGTTGAAGACATAAGTAAACAAAAGTATGCTCTCTCTAACACCTTAAGCTTTTAGATGAGATAGTTACGAACTTCAACAAATACAAAATATTTCACTTGTTAGAAACGTGAGCCTTCGGGCTTCTCTTTATGGCAGCGGAAACGCAAATTAGAACCAAGACATAATTAATTAAAGTCAAAGAAGCATACCCCATACACTGTTTGTTCAGTGTAACCAGCTGTTATAAGATTCCATGCAAATGGAATAGTCCTGCAATAAACAGAAATGATTAAGAAACAGTTCAGCAGAAGGGATACAACTGTTTTCCCAGATTATAACAGTATACATCATGCCCTAGTAGTATAGGATGTCTTAGGTCACAAGTTTTGAGAAATCTCCCAGCCCTACTGATACAGTATTACAGAGCAGAAATGACCATCTGTCCGGAGAACTCGTTGAAGATCCCTTTCCAATAAGTAGGTGGTCGAGGCTGGATCTACTGAGTATAGTCTCACTATGAGAAAGAGGATAATTGTCTGGCTGCATGTAAAAGTTACTATGCACCACCAGATCTCCGGTCCGAAATATTAAATAAAGCATAACTTCAAGCTTGACATGCATACAGCTTGATTGCTTTATATTATATTTGACAACAAAAACAACTACGCCTCAGTCCTAAACAAGTTGGGTCGGCTATATGAATCCGCACTAAGCGTGTTACTCCATTTAAACGTATTTGACATACGAAAAAGATATTGATTTTTTATAAAGACTTAAGAGAAAAAAATTGTGGTTACTAGCATGCAATTGGCATGAAACGTTGCTGTAAGACCCATGTATTAAGAAGCTTACGAGGCAATAGCAAAAATCTTTATACTACAACAATAACAACCATGCTTAATTACCAGCAAGTTGCTTTGGCTATATGAATCCTCAAAATGAAATATTTATTTGCTATTCTAGAACATGATAATAGCTACTTATTACTTTTAATTCCGCCCCCTCCCCCACCTTATGGAGTGGAGGATATTACAAGTTTGATAAGATATTAAAAAAGGAGGGGCGGTTAAGAAAAGAAAAAAAGAAAAGTTAAAATAAATGGAAGGTGTTTGAAGATTTCAAAGGCAAGTTTTTTCAAAACAATATCCCAGGCAAAATTCCCAAGGAAAATGGAAAATTGCCATTAATAGTCAAAGATGGGCGTTAAGCCTTCCACATGGATGGAGTAGGGGACTGATGATCACTGGAGTTCTTGGAAGAATTTAAGTACTCCTAACGATGAGAGAGGTATTGGTATTAGAACAATGGAGGATATCAGTAATACTCTTGCTATGAAAAGATGGCGAAGGTTCAGAACTCAACCATCTTTGTGGGCTTCTTTCCTTGAGGCAAAATACGGTGCTAGAGCTCACCCAACCACTAAAGTTTGGGTCTCAGGTGACTCCCATGCGTGGAAGCATATGATTCTTGTTAGGAAGCAAGTGGAGGCAAATATTGTTTGGAAAATAAATGAAGGTACTTGCAACTTCTGGCTCGATAATTGGACAGAGAAGGGTACTCTGGATACTATGTTTCCTGATTCTAAGGTGCAGGAATACATCACACAAGGTCAATGGGACCTGGAAAAACTTGGTATGATCCTAGATAACTGTGCAACATATAGCTAACATTAGGATTGGGGAGCAGAATGAACAAGACTATGCCATCTGGAGCCCTACAGAGGATGGCAAATACACAAATAAATCTTCATGGCAGAACACTAGATGCAAAAGGCAGAGAAATGAAGCACTTTACAGGCTACGACACAAGTGCGTTCCCTTCAAAATTTCCTTCCTGTCCTGGAGATTGTGCCATAGTAAATTACCTTTTGATGAGATAATCGCCAAGTTTGGTAACCAGCCAGTTTCTAGATGTAATTGTTGTCAAAGACCAAAATGTGATTCCATTCATCATACATTCAGTGAAGGTGATGCTGCTAGATACCTTTGGAATAGATTTGGTATGCCTCTAGGCATCAGATATCAGAATTGACCTATTCGGATGATTCTCAAGAAGTGGTGGGAAGTCGAGCATAAAAATAACATTCATAAATTATTGCTGCAGATTGTTCCAGTAATTATCTTCTGGGAAATCTGGTAAAGTTGGAGTTCTTGCAAGTTTGGAGACCAAAAAAGGTTTGTCTATATTCACATGGAGCAGCAAATCACCTGGACCATTCAAGCTGCTGTTACTGTAGCATATCCAAACTGCAAACTGAATTGGCCTTGGGTGAAGACTTTGTGAAGAGGTGGAAAGAATGAAACCTATTGTGAGATATTGGCAAGTAACATGGATGAAACCATCATGGGATATGATTAAGGCAAATACAGATGGGAGCTTTTTGGTTGACATTGGTAGGGCAGGTATAGGAGGGGTAATAAGAGATTCACATGGAGATCTCATCATGGCCTTTTCCATACCAATCCACTGTAGAAGCAACAATGAAGCAGAGGCAATAGCAGCCAAGTTTGGCGGAGAGTGGTGCATTCAACAGGGATATACCAAATTCTGCTTAGAGCTTGACTCTCTTATAGTGACCAATATGTTAAAAGAGAGGAACACCAACAACATGAAGATGAAGCATACAATTAGTGCCATCACACAGATTCTAGACCAGGCAGAAGTTCAAATTACCCATTGCTATACAGAAGCCAACCAGGTGACTGATCTTCTTGCCAAAAAAGCTGCAACGAGTGGCAATAGCTCATATTACTACACATTCCAGCTGTTGCCTCAAAAAGCTAAGGGTCCTTTTTGCTTAGATAAATGGCAGCTGCCTAGCATAAGAAGTAGATTTGACAAAGCCAATTTTTTGTAAGTTAGTGTATTTTCTTTCCTCATGGAAGAGAACCTGTATATGATTAGCTCTTTCATGAGTTTTTTTTTTTAAGGCTGTTGCAGCTACCCTCAAAATGAGGAGGCCATAGAGAAACATTTTTTTATTCCTTTGTTTCGAACTTCGTGAAGAACTCCATTCTATCTCTCCCTCGTTACGAATAAAAAAGTGGGGTTGCGCCCCAGTTATACACTCCCTTCGTCCAACGAACCCTTGTTGATTCTGAACTTTGTTCATGAAGGAACTGGACTTTTGACGGGCCAGCCCTTTTTTATGCGCCACTTTACCCTGAAAGGAAAATGAGCTTTGCTCCTCTGGGCGCTAGGCACTCAGTTGTATGCCCCTCTTCTCTTTTGTCATCTTTACCTTCTATATACATGGTAGGGGTCAAATCAAACCCCCCAACACCTCAGGATCCTCTCCCTGGGTGATGGCTTTTAAATAAAAAATTAAAAAAAAAGACTGATGATTGAAATCGCACATGGTGTCGCCCAAAAAAGGACTGTTACTTTTACTTTTGTTGCTTCTTTTACTCTTCTACAAGTTGTCTAAGACTTTAAGTATCTCCAAATCACGAAAGAGATCCCAAATCTTTTTGATTAGACTTGTTTCTAATGTGCCATGTCAGTTTCCAAGGGGAGTAAATAGTAGGAGACATCTATATTTGAAGTTGTTCATTTGGATATCCAGAGTTCTAGACTGCAAGTCGAGTCAGTTGTAATCTAGGCTTTCACTACTTCATGACATTTGTTGATGACTATTCTCATTGCACTATGTTACATCCAATAAAAAGAAAATTTGAGTTATTTCTATCCTCCAAATTTCTTATGCTAACATCTTTTGATAATTAATGATGATATTTATTAATGATACAACACTAAGGGGTCGTTTAGTTCAGAGACACGTTATGCAGGGATTGTAATGTAAGGATTAGTTATGTAGGGTCGTAATGTAGGGATTAGTATGTAACCTAAGGAATAATAATACAGGAATTGTAATGTAAGGATTAATTATGTGTTTTGTTTGCTTTTAAAAAATTGTTTAATACATGAGGGTTATTTTGGTCATTTTATTGTTTTAATCAGTGTTTAAAAAAGCGATCGCTTCGCTGCTTTAAGCGAGAAGCGACAACTCATCGCTTTTCTGAAGCTGAGGCGACTCGACCATCAAAAGCGATCGCTTCAACACCTGAACTGAGAAGCGACGCAAAAGCGAGAAGCGATAAAGGATCGCTTCCGTCAAAAGGGGTCAATTTTTTTTAAAAAAAAAGATTAGGTCTTTTTTATATTATACAAACATAGACCCCAAAGTGAAGACATTTCTTCTCTTCTTCTATTCCATTGAGCATCGCTGCTACTGCTAGGGTTCCAAAAGTCCGTCCGGTCTCCAGGTAATTTCTCCTCCTTTTTTTCTCTCATCTTTCTTACTCTTCCCGTCGATTGTTGCTAAGTGCTAGGGCAGGCAGCGGTCCTTTTTTTTTCCTTTTATACTTCTTATTTAGCCTTTATTTATTAAATTTTGTGTGTATTTCCGTTTATAAACTTAATTATTATATTTTAAAGTGTTGCTGCTTTGCTGATTTTAGTATATTAAACATAATTATAAAAAAAATCCAATTTTTTTCCTTTTTATTTGAAATGTTACTGATTTCGGTTATTAAATTTAATTTAACTAAGGTGTTGCTGGTTTTATATATATATTCAGTTGATTTCATTATGTTTGTTCTTTGCCAGGTTTATTTTATGTTCTTTAAGAATTGCGCTTCACTTCAATGAAGTGTGCGCTTCGCTTCGCTTTTGAAGCGAAGCGAGCCCCTGTCGCTTTTTTGTGCTTCTCGCTCTCAAAAACACTGGTTTTAATCCATGCATTACTTTTTGATATGAAATCAACAAATAAATCATAGATTAAAGCAATGAAATGACAAAATAACCCTCATGTTTTTTGATAAAGTAATAAATTTCATTAAAATAAGGGGGGAAATCATATAAGTATACAAGAAGTATACCAAAAAGATAGAAAACCTTACAACATGGTTTTCTACAAAATAACCCTTATGTATTAAACAATTTTTTAAAAGTAAACAAACTCAATCCTTACATTATAATTCATCTATTGTAATCCATGTATTACTAATGCATAAGTTATGTGGAAATCTATGTATCGTTTTAATCCATGTATTACTAATCCTCGTATTCTTATTCCACCCTCTATAACACCTAAAACAATAGAGAATCTTTGGCATAACTTATACAAGTATTATTTATGAGGCAACAAAAATGACAGCCAAACAATGTACTGCGTAATAAAGAGTTTTATGCCTGAATAAGAAGATAACAAAACATTGTATAGTTAATGGGGGATTCAATCAGCACTAAGACATCTTAATGATGCAACCAAACAGGCACTAAGTGCATAAAAATATAGTTACACCTTGTATAAATCATTAGTAATGTCTAACATGGCATCGATCCACAACAACAACATAATCAGTGAAATCCCACAAGTAAGGTTTGGGAAGGGTAGTGTGTACACAGACCTTACCCCTACCTTGTAAAGATAGAGAGTTTGTTTTCGATAGACCATTGACTCAAAAAAAGCATAGTCACAACAGTTATGAAAAGGAGAGACAGTGTGAAGAAGCTATGTAAGAGAAGCAATATCAATAGCCAGGAAAAAACTAAGATAACAAAAGCAAAAGAAACATCTAGGAGCAAAAAATACGAGAATAACACTAGTGCTACAAGTAAGGAAAAGAATACAGGTATAAAAAGAAACACACTTGACTGTCTATTAACCTAATACCCTAATCCTCGACCTTTATACCCTCCTATCAAGGGTCATGTCCTTGGTAAGCTGAAGATATGCCCTGCTTGACCTACCTCTACCTCTCCTTGGACCCACCATAGCCAATCTTTCATACCTCCTCACTGGGACATTTGTGCATATCCTCTTCACATGTCCTTTCAGCCTCGCTTCCCACATCTAGTCCGCCACACAGGCCGCTCCCACCTTGTTCCGAATATCCTCATTCCTAATCATATCCTTAATATGGCATCGATATCATGTACAAAAAACTGATTGCACCAAAAAGCTAGCCAAAAAAATAGATATATGTTTAAGGCTAAGCATGTTACTATTTTTTCCTTCAAAAATTCTAACTTTCCAAATTGTCTCCCGGGGAGTTGTGTTCCAAATCTTGAAGCCTTCTTTTTGAGACGTTTTGCTATTACAGCAGTTCAGAAAATCCATTATGGAATTTGGCATGGTCTAGGATATGCCTGAGATGGAAAAAAAAAAATCATGCCCCATAATTTGAGTATAACCTTACAGCGGAGAAAACTGTGATTAACATCTTCTGGTTGCTCCTCACAAAGAGAGCATCTACTAGAAAGTCATAATCCTCTTTTCAGGTCAGCCACAAGCAAAGCAAGAAAAATAAGACACCTTTAAGTCGCTTGGCTCTAAGACAGTCCCAATATAATCATCCATTGGTTAACCTAGTTAATATTTTTTTCTAATATTCTCATGATACAAAGATTATAAGGTGCTTCTGGTGACTCATTACCTTTTTCAGAATCATCTTCTATATATGTTGAGCCCTTAATGAATAATGCTACTCTTTCCATTGTGCACGCAAGATACTCAATCTACTAGCAATTTGCATTCTACTTAAAATTTTCTTGAGTTATCACAACATGTGGTCCGATCCTTCCCCAGATCTTGCGAATAGCGGGAGTTTAGTGCACCGGGCTTCCCTTTATACCATATTCTTGTTACAAATTAATCCATAGTCCAAAAACCAAAGGTTGTGGGAGAAGCAATGGGCTCATCCTAGTTAACGCCAAGTTTTGGTTGAGTAAATGACTACTTTACATGATAACGATACTTGGAAGTTCATTTGCCACATCATAAAGCTACAATTAGATGCCGTTCGAAGTTTATAGTCAAGGTAAAACCATAGGAAGGTTGATCTCGCTAAAGCATATGGGTCTTTATTATATTTCCCCTCTTTCACTCTATGATAGACATGTTTCATTGATCTCTTAATCAACTGAATATAAAAGATGCCTTCTTGCATGAATAACTTGTTGAAGAAGTCTATACAGAGAAACAATCATGTTTTTTTGCTAAGAGGAATGTGAATTTCTATGACTGAGTAAGCCAATCCCTTTATGGTCCTAGAGATTTTAAAGCTATACTTTGGTTGTAAGCATTTGTTATTGATAGTTTATGTTGATAACATTGTTTAAGTAATGCAGGATATCGTGCACAATGGCTCTGCCTCGTAATTGAAAAAGCCAAATTTTCCGTTTCTTAAAGAGGTATTCAGTAAATCACTAAAAAATTCATAGCTCGCTAACTCAAATTCAAAAATCCCGGGATTCGACCAAAAGCGAAGCTAAAATAAATAATACAGTAATTAAAGAGGAGATAGAAAAAATACATGGCAGGGATGAGAGCAAGATAGGAAAGAGCAGAAGGAAGAATCTGAACAACAATGTGACCGCCCACAAGCACAACCGCAAGACCCTTACAAAGCCTCGTGAACCCCGTATACATATTGCTACTCATACTGCCCCTATTTCAAAAACAAAAAAATTATCAAATTACCAAATCAAAATTCAGATCTGGGTTAACAGACACAAAGAAATTGGGATCATAAGCATATGCAACGAAAACTTACGAGTGATTACGGAGAGCAGAGAGGTGCAATGGTGATGCGTGTTTCAGAGGAGTGGGAGATGGGTTGCCTCTCTTGGGAGATCGAGGTAGAAGACGGACTTTTTTTTTTTTTTAAATAGTAGAAGACGGACTTAAAATTGCTGTTGGCGTGTTTTTTTTTTTTTTTTTAGAGGTAGATGGGGGATTAACGTGTAGGTGTCACAAGGGAAAACGGTTTCCTTGGGCAGTAATAGTCATTTTAATAGCAATGATTTAAATGGCTCCCTCAAATAGGGCGAGGTGTATAAAGTTTCATTGATTTTTTTATTGTTCTCACACATATTAACAAATTCACATTTTATGTTAATTTTTATTATCTTTTTAGTTTGTTCATCGAAAATATAATCTCTTTACTTCAAGGGCTACTTTGGATAAAAAAAAAAGTTGTTATGAACCATAAAAAAGAAATCAAAAAATTAATTATAGTGGACCGAACCGAAGGTAATATCAATTTTTACATTTAGCTGTCTCATAATCAAACATCACAGTTTAGGTGTAAACTCTAAGGTTTCAAACCTCGGTCTAAAATTTCATATTAGACCTTCTTGTCTAACACCTTCAAGTCTAAAGTTTGAGCTATCAAAACCTATTTTTAGAACGCCGAAGTATGAATGCTGTTCAAACTTCAACCCTCTAACTTCTGGACGCTTTCGTAGAATCTTCAAATTTCATTCTTTGATCAAATGAAGGACCACAGGTAAACGTACTGACATATGTAGTTATTATTACGATAAGAAGTAAATGTGGCAGGCGTGTTAATGGATTTTTTTGTATATTTCCGAACATATTCCGTCGACCTATGAAATTTAGTAATAGAACATGAAATTCATGAATCTCACGTTCTTATTCTTTACTCCCTATTGTTTTGTTTTTAACATAGCAGCAGAGGAAGGAAGAAGGAGAGGGAAGAAGAAGTCGCAACAGCGGTATAAAGTTGTTAACAAACGGCTAAATTTTATATAGTTTGAAAATTCTGGGATATGTTTTAAATAGAAGAGGTAAAATACAATGTTTTAAGAGCATAGGACTCGCGTATGACTCATTCCAATGTGAGACACAACCCAAATGTCAGTAATGAGCCTAACATCTAAAGGTCAAATATGCAACCAAGAAAAGGATAAATATGGGGAGCATTTACATTATGCACACTTTATGCTTCAGACTTTTGCACTTTCTTTAAAGTGCTTGGTATTAGAAATTTATTGGTACGACTAAGAGCCTGTTTGGCCAAGCTTCTCGGAGGCCAAAAAAAAATTTAATGTGTTTGGCCAAAATAAAAAAATACTTTTGACCAACTGCAGAAGCAGTTTTTCTGCTTTTTGGAAGAAGCAGAAAATTCTAGCTTCTTCCAAGAAGCAGAAGCAGAAGCAGAAAATTAATTTATTCAAGATAAAACTATCCTCACCATAAATTTATATTTTCCAAATTATCCTTTACATTTTCTTTCCATATATATATATATATGCGTTAGCAGTGTGAGGTAATAAAAATATCAAGCCATCTTCAGTTTAAATAGAAAAGATGAGAAATTTACTAATATCGATTGCTAAAAAATGAATAAATAAAACAAACTATTTTCTTATGTACAAGCGGTATTATTTAAATTGATCTCCAAATTTATTTTACTTCTTTACTTCCGATCCTAATAACTTTCGTTTCAGAACCCTTTATCTCCAAGAGATTTCTACCTCTTTTCCTTCTAACACATCCTATCACAGTTGTAGGCAAAAATAAATTCAGAAAATAGTAGTCCTAATACAAAAAATGGTGAACAATTTTAATTGACACCCATTGTAAGAGAGTAAATTCTTTTGAAATTATAAGGTGTTTCTTTATAACCCTTGGAAGTACTACAACAACTTTATGTTGAACTTTTCTTATATATATATATATATATATATATATATGATCCATGTATTTGATATTTTCAATTTTTAATATAATGGTAGAAATTAAAAAAAAACTATTAAAAACCAATGAAAAGACAAAACGAATTTGAAAGATTCATGTATCTTATTTATATAAAAGATACATGAATCTTTCAAATTCGTTTATTGTCTTTTCATTGGTTCTTCTTGAATAGTTTTTTTTTTTTTAATTTCTACCATTATTTTAAAAATTAAAGATATCAAATACATGAATCATCTTGTAACTTTTCAATTTTTTGTTTGATTTTTCTTGTTTTTGATGTTTTCTTTGACTAATCTTATTTTTTTTATTTCTCTAAATTAATAAATCTCCTAGAATTCTCCCAATAACTTTAATAGGTTCATATTCTTGAATACTTTATGCAAAATGAGGAGTCTTATCTATTACTATAAATAGACTTCTTCTCCTTTTTTCTTGTGCAGATTCTTCTTCTTTGTCTCTTATTTCTCTTTAAAATAACAAATTAGCAACCAGTACAAGTACTTTTTTTATAAGGTATTATTTTTTTTTTTGTAATGTACCAATTTATTATACGCAATGTCTAGTATGTACTTTTATTTTTATTCTTTTTTAACGTGCTCGCATGTAACAATGATAACATTGATTTCTAATAATATGAATGATTAATAGTTGAAATATTTTCCCTTGATGCTCTTATTTTTTGTATCTTTCTCTTTTATTTATTTATTTAGTTCTCTATTTGTTTAATATTATTATTAACCACATGTTCTTAATGCATGAAAGAAAAGGAGCAAGAAAATGACATTGGATAACAACTCTGAGAAGGCTAAATGGGATGCAGAAACTACAGAACTATTTTTAAATATATGTGGAAGAAATTTTAGCAGGAAATCGTCCTGGAACTCACTTCAGTAGATTAGGATGGTCTAATCTGGTGCAAAAGTTTAATGACAAAATCGGAAGAAACTATGATAAAGTTAAATTGAAGAACAAATGGGACAGCCTCAAAGGTACATGGAAAGAATGAGATACTTTAGTTGGAAAAGAGACTGGTTTAGGATGGGATCCCGATAAAAAAATAATTCAAGCGAGTGCGGATTGGTGGGATAGGAAAATAAAGGTACTTGTAATTATACTACATAATTTTCACTTAACATAATTTTATTTATTTATATATTTTGCTTTGGTATTTTAAATTCTCTTGTTCTTCTTCACATTTGCAGGAAAATTCAAATGTAGAGAAATTTAGAGAGAAAGGTTTACAACATCGATAACTGATGGAACACTGTTTTAAGGATGTTTTAGCAACTGGTGAACATGCGTGGGCACCGTCATCTAGAGTGTTACCAGATGGTATACAAGGAAGCAGTTGGTTTCAACCAGAACAACCATTTGAGTTTGGAATTCCTGTAGACAATGAAGAGTTTGGGAATATTGATGGCATAGAAAAGAATACGGAAAAAGGATTCGAACAAACTAATCCAGAAGAATCGAATTGATTGAAAAAGTGCGTGGTAGTGAGAGTGGAGAGAGAAGAAAAAGAAAAGCATCAACTGCTATAAATGAAAAGGAGAAAAATAAATTCAATACCAGTCTAAGAATTACATCATATAGAGTTGCTGAAGCAATACAATCACGCTCTTCAATGAATATGGTTCAAAAAACTCTTCACTTAGTATTAAGTATGTAATGGATGTTGTTCGTAATTTACTCGGTATGATTGTTGGTAGCGATTTATGGTGGAAAGCAAGTGTGCTACTAGTCAAGCAACCTAACTGTTTTTAGCACAAGAAGATTCCAGAGTTACAATTGCAGTGGTTGGAAAAGATGTCTGAGCTTCAAAAAGAATAAATTTAATTATATTACCTATTATTATCTGCATTTTATTTTTTCTAGTTATTGAAACTTTATATTTGCTTTAAAATGTTGTTCTAGTTATGCTTTATGGTTATTGGAATCTATATTTGACTTTTATTCAAGTTACTAATATTTATTTTGAAATATTAGAATTTTATGTCGTTGTACTTAGGTGATTTTTTATTTTATTTTTATAATAAGCATATAGATTGTTATTCAAGTAATTTTATTTTATTCTTTTTCTTACAGATATGTCATTCACCGTAAATAATGATGAGCATGTTGACAAAGTTCTTATAAATGAAGTAGATGACGATGATGATGTACTTGATTTGATAATTTTCAGTGTAGCTCTCGCATCGGAATATTATTTAAAATTTTATCTAAAAACTCCATGCAGAACTTCTCCTCATACAAGATTTTATTTCATCAAGGAGATACTTGAAGGGCATGATAAGAGATGTTATGAGATGTTTAGGATGGAAAAACATATATTTCTTGACTTATGAAAAACACTAAATGAACAATATGATTTGAAAGCAATAAGAAAAATGACCATAGAGGAGATGGTTGCTATGAGTTTTACTGGTGGTCGGACATGGTGTAGGGAATCGAATGATTCAAAAACGATTCCAACACTCTGGAGAGACCGGTAGCAGACATTTTCATCATGTTTTAATAGCATGTTTGAAATTGGCTATGGATATTATTAAGCCAAAAGATCCAACCTTTTCTGATATTAATCCTAAAATAAGAGAAGATGATAGGTATTGGCCTTATTTTAAAAATTGCATTGGAGCTATAGATGGCATACACGTGCCTTGTATTGTTCGCTCTAAGGAACAAATCAAATACATTGGTAGAAAAGGCTTCACTTCACAAAACATAATGGCTGTATGTGATTGGGACATGTGCTTCACATTTGTATGGCCTGGGTGGGAAGGTACTGCACATGATGCTAGAATATTTGATCAGGCACTTAGAAGGCAAAACCTTAACTTTTCTCATCCTCCATCAGGTAAGTAACACTAATACTATGCCTTGTGTTAGTTTAATATGTAGATTTTATTTTTATTCATCTTAATTAACTCTTTTTTACTTGGTGTAGGCAAATATTATTTAGTTGATTCAGGCTATCCAACAACGATGGGTTATTTAGGACCGTATAAAGGTGAGCCATATCATCTCCCGAATTTCAAGCGCAACTCTAGTTTTAGAAATCCAAATGAAACATTCAATTTTTTTCACTCCAGTCTTCGATGTACAATTGAAAGAACATTTGAAGTCTGAAAAAATAGGTTTTCTATTTTACGCTCAATGACATCTTTCAAGTTTGACACTCAGATTCATCTTGTTACAACTACCATCGCTATACATAATTTCATCCGAAGACGATCTTCTACTGATAAGGAATTCAACTATTATACTAATGAAGACATTACTGTAGAGACTGAGGAAGGAGATGGGCCTTCTGGTATTCCTTTAGAAATGCAAGACAAGTCTTCTACTATTATGGAGGCATTGCGTGATAAAATTAGAGATGAAATTGTTGAGAAATATTATCTTGTGTGAGTGACTTTGCTTATTATTTCATGGTGTAAATAACAAGTAATTATACTAGATAATATTATTGCTTTGGTATAACTATATATATTACAATGATTTTATTTAGTATGTATGTTTACTTTATGTTTATATTTTAATTAAATTAAATAAAAAATAATAACAGTCTCTAATAATAAATATTAAAATTTATTTTTCTTTTTAAAATAATTATAAAAGTTTGGTACTATCCTTTTTGGTAATTTGACACTCAAAAGTACTTTTTATAAAGATTGACCAAACACAATTTGTTCATCAAATATTGTAAAAAGTACTTAAATGAATTGGCCAAACACAAATTATTTTTTTTCAAAAGTATTTTTGAAAAAGTACTTTTCAAAATAAGCAGATTTTGGCAGCTTAGCCAAACGGGCTCTAATTCAAATTGAAATATATTGGTTTGACCAATTCAGATTGCTTAATTATCAATTATTAGGAATCCACTGGTCTGACTAAAATCAGATTTATGCGCGTAGGGTCCAGTTTTATAGAGAAAAAACCTCTAGGTAAAGGTGAAAGGATTTCATCCGTCCTTTAGTTATAGGAAACTCTCAAGTCAAAGTTTAAGAAAACCAAAAAGATCAGAAAAAGAGGAAGAAACATTTTTAAACTTCACTTAATGTACTCCTATTAGGAGTACATTAAGTGAACTACTCTGACTAAGAAACTTCGCACTTTCCCTTAAAAGGTCCCTTAATCTGCAACAATATACAACAATCCTCCTTTTTCCTAGTCCGTACCAATTTTTTAGACCAACAAGGATAAGAATAAGGAAGGATATACATGCCAAAAAGAGATACAACTTGTCCTATACAATTTTCTATAACACCAGCCATAGAATTCCTATGCATATGGTGAGCCAAAAGACAGTCCTCCGACAACTTGCAAAGTGAGAGTCATGATATCTGTTGAGTGCTTTGAGGAAGGATAGAGGACCGGGTTAAGCTATAGATCAAGGACTTGCTGCATGTGCTCGGCTCTATTTTAGCTCAAAAAAGTAGAGAATATCCATTTTGGGAACAAGACTACTCGATTGTGGTATTCATCATCTTTTATAAGATGTGATTTGTTGCAATCTCCTTAATATAACTTGTAAAAGAGGGTATTGAATAACTCAACTGCCTGTGGCTGAACCAAAACCTTATGCACCAAATATGACTTTTCTTGGAACAAGTGATACACGATCCAGGTAAGCGTTAGAGCGACAAACCAAAAACCGATGACAAGCCAAAGCTGATGCTTTGACAAAAATCAGAAATGAAGAGCAGAAGAACCTCATCATCAGTATTGGACTTTTTCTTGCAGAACCTAATACCTTGAAGAGAATCAGTTTAAGCCGCCGATCCCTCAGGGTTGACTTGTAATCATAGTCCGGTGAGAACACTGCTGAAGACGATCCCAGCTTTACAGTGGGTGCACCCGTTAGCTGCACTTGGGAGCTAATCACGTTACTTCCAAGTGTTTCAAATATCCACTGGGACAGTATATCAGCAGCAATTCTGCAAAGATGTTGACGAAAGAATTCTGCCTCCCTGGAAATAAATGCTCTAACTAATGAAGCTCCATCCTACAACAAGAAATGGATATCAAGTTGCAATCCAAAATGTAGATATCGATTAGTTTTTCCATGTGTAAATTAGAGAATAAGGCCAACATAATTTTCACCTCCAAATGTTCGCGAAAACATTTTCCCAAAGACACAAAACACATATAAAAGAAGGAATTTCCCATTGAACTTCAATTTTACATTTCTGAATTTACACACTTAACAAACCATATGACCCAATGCGAGAATCTATTTCCAACCACCACCCACCCCTCCTTGGGATCCCATTTAAGGCCTAGAGTTAACAAGCTTTGATTTGTCATATTTAAAGTAACAGTAAAAGAATATCAGGTCAAGGCAATATATCAGGCAAAGGCACTCACTGCTGTCATCAGCAATCTTCTCAATACAATACCATCTTTAGATGGTAATATTCTCAACACCAAGTTTGCAACATCAAATATACCAGCAGATCTATCAGAAGAATAAGCAGGAGATGCTAGAGGATTTGGTGCCACGATAGAGTTCAAATAAGCAAGAGATGCTTGAGGGTTTGGTGCCATGGTACCGTTTAGCCTTTTCCTGAAAAGAATTAGCAGTCAACATCCACACAGTACTAGGAGAAAAAGATTCTAATAACAGTCACATCTGAAAGAGAAGCTAAAAGATTCACCCTATGCAGTAGCCAACTGGCCCATCAAGTCTATTCTTTCAGATTTCTTCGTTGCATAGAGAATGCATAATATTTGAAACAGAATGCTGTCATGAAATATGCATTACTCCTAATATTGCTTTAGGAGGTGTAAAAGTTCACAGAAACTAATTTGCAAATAGTCCACTGTGTCACATTCCTCAGGCTTCTTAAAGAGATTGCCAATGCCATAGCTGGCATTCCTCATCGGAGGAAGAAAGGAGAAAACCAAAATGATTCATTTCCTGCCCTGCCCTTCTTATTCTCCTGCTAAAAATTTCCACCACTCAAACACATAATGCTTCTCTCAAGTCCCAAGCACGCAAATTGCCTTTTACCATTGGATACATAAAAGAACAATTTTTCCATCCTTTCAGGAAGCAGTCAAAGAAGAAAAAGAAACCAAGCACTGGAATCTCATGTAAACCAAGATATGAAAAAACTCAGAAAGCAAATTAGAAAGATATGATCAAAGATAACTGAGAAAGTCAGGTAGCAAGATAAGCAGTTTTGGACTCCTGTATCTATTGAAAATTTCGTCTTTCTTCCTTTTTGCAAAAGTATAGAGGCTAAGAAACAGATACAATAGATAAATCTAGCAGAAGAGGATGTCAAGGAAGAAGCTTAAAGAACACACTAAGAAATAACGCAAGCGTTCATTTAAAAATTTAATGATCGAAAAACAAAAAAAAGTGTTTAATGAAAAAAGGACTATGTCATGGTACCTACTCGCGGCCACTCTTAGGAAAAGAGCTAGCTTCTGCCATTGAAATTCTTTCTTTCTGTTTAATACCACCTGAACAGGGAACAGAAACATATCATTGAAGAAAAAGGTGATACAGAAGTCTAAAAGTCATCTTGTTGTTAACAGTATCAGTAAATAATAGAAGCAATTTTGTATTGCTGAACAAGGAGAAGATTTTTAGAAGGTAAAGTAAGCAGGAGGTGGGTTCCAAAAGAAAAATCAAGAAAGAGCGTGTATAAGGTGAGGGTAACCTTCGATCCACTTCACTGTAAAATATATGGACTATCATGCCTGAGTTTTTCTAAAGATGATTTTTCCCCAGTTAGATGTGAGATTATTAAGTCAAAACATAATTTCCTCCACAAGCCAACTACCAGATAAACCAGTAAAACAGAATAAGCCCAGTGAACACCATTTTAAATATGATGTTTAATATTTCAAGGGACAACTATTAAGGTCAATTACAGTATGACTAGAGACTGAATGTATAAGGCGGTAAAGTACCGAATGCAGAATTTTCCTCGTAGCAGCAGAATTATCAGAGAGAAGCTTCCGAACAACATATGGAAATGCAGCTTCAAAAGTTTTGAAACTTGGATCTCCAGCCACCGCCAATCCTGAGAAAATGAGTGGATGTTACAGCTATACAGTTTTATTGGAACACATTAAGTGTAATGTTAAAAATTCAATTCCACAAGGAACCTGCCCTAAGAGCCATTTTTGAGACAAAACGAAGAACTGGTTGTACCTTCAAAACACACGCACATTCAGATTGGAAGAGGGAGCAACATCATTAATGGTGAATTTTTTGCATTTTTATTTTTGGTAGGCAAAGGTTCACTAATGTTAACACAACAAGAATAGCAACCATGTTATACATGACATCTACAGCATTTCTTCTCTACACAATGCTACAATTGTTGAATTTTTTGATACCGATGAATGGTATCTTTTCCTAAAAAGAAACTCTTCTTAAGTGACTGGGAAATGAAAAGAACTTTCTCTCTTTTGATCTTCTCAGCTCTACTGTGTTGGACCAGCACAAGGATAATTCTATTAAATGGAAAGGTCACTCAGATAGGATTTTCTCTGTTAGTTCTTGCTATAGATTATTGACTGCTTGCAACCCTAACTCTTGGCTTTGGAGGATTATTTGGTTAAAAACAAAGCACCTTTGAAGTTTTCTTACATTTCTTGGCTAGTGACCAAGGAAGTAAGATCACTTCATGTGAAAAGTACCCTGACGAGGTATGTCATCCCTTTTTTTTTTAATGCACTGTAAGATCACTTATCAGATCTGGAGCATGTTCATTGCAATCTTTGTCATGAAATGGACAATACCACACTCTATTCTGGATCGTTTACACTGTTGAAACAGAGTTGGACTCGACAAGATTTGGAATACCATACCTTTGGTCATTTGGTGATCAATTTGGACAGAAAGAAACAACAGGTTTTTTTAAGGCAAACAGAGGAATATACAGAGCATGAAGCTTTTTTTTTTTTTTGTGCAACCTAGTCTATGTAAATGACGTAGATTTCATGTTAGATATAGTCAGGAAATTGCACAAGATTTAGCTTTTATGCACTGTCTTACTTTTTCTCCTATCATCTATAAAATCCACCTTTACTTCTCCAGCAAAAACAAAAGGCAGCCACGTTATACATCAGAATTACAACACTAGCTAAATTATAGGTTCCATGGAAAGACAGGAAATTAGGGGCTGCTGCAAGTTGTAGGTTTAGGTTGGGTTTAGGATTATTTTTAACCTTTTGTAGGTTGTTTTATTGCGATTCAGGTAGTATTTACATTAGCAGACTTTTCAACTTAAAATGGAACCATTTCAAAATGCTATGCAGAGATTACCTACTTATAGGGCATTTTTTGTCTTTCGATATGTTTATCTGGGTATTGTTAATTACACGCATTCTTACTCCATATTCAACCCCTAAAAAAATACATTAACTTCCGTAAGTTATAATGGTACTTTGGTTCAGAGTTCAATACCGGAAACCAAATAATGCATTAGGTATGCAATATTTTATGACTGAAATCAAACATTGCATTAGCTATATAAAGATTATATTAGTAATACAGGGCTTTATGTTGCTATCTAGTTATGCTAAATTTTATGCCGAGATTTTTATTTCCTTATGCAGCCAAACAGATGACCCATTTGATTAACACTCCCTTTGTTTCATATGGTTATCAGTTTTACTCAAGGTCAAATGAAGTATAGATCTTTTTGCTGTTTTGATTCTAACTAAATTCTTACCCTTACTTATCAAAAAGTAAAAGGACAGTTGTAAGAAATATGAGCTTGGCATGCTTATCTACCTTCTAATGACGCAAGAGAACGAAGCAGGAGGGTGAAGTATGGTGGCATGCGGAAATGATACTTGAATGCTACAGACACTATTTTACTCAAAACCTGCAAACACACATCATAATAATCAGCCATATAACAATATGAAAGTAAGAAGCAGAGGTGTACGTAGTGCTTCTTCAATCTTATAACAATATTTGACTTTGATTATATTAAGCCTGTGCTGAAATCAAATGAAATGTTCAGAGAATTCAGGAAGGAACAAATGACATGAACGTATACCTAGATCTTACAGAGCATACAAACAGCTGCATTTAAGTTGTGACTCAAAATATTTGTAAGGAAAAGAATTCCACTGACTGTTATGGGGAAGGTTGAGTTTTCTATTTCACCAGCTATGGAAGCATTTAAGTATTGTGACCAATAATCTCCACCATTGATATCTTAAAATGTCGCACAGCATATTTGATACAAGGATTTGGTTCTAGATAAGGTCAGAAAAGAGTTACCCAGTACTCGTTATGATTGTTTGCCACTCTTGTTAAGGCCAAAATCAGGGTAAGTGCTTCTAAACCAAGGAAGAGGAAGCCATTAGTATCAAGGGACTGTCATATTAGATATTAGGTGGCATATTCTCTCGCATATGAATAAAGAAGACCAACCCTTGTCTCATGTTTTTCCTGATCCCTTCTTCTTCCTTTCTTAGCACAAAAACAATCACTCTACTTCACTTCTCCCTGCCTTATCCATCCTTAACAGAAATGAGGTCTTAGTTCCATAATGATCTATGGCACCAGCATATTTCGTGGTAACAAAAATGTTTCACTCTGATATCTCCTCTCCCCCCAAATAAATTCTTTGTCATACTGATGCCACCTTACCTTCAGTGTGTCTATTTTTCTAGCCTCGTCCTACCTCCAATTGCATCAGTTTCCCTCTCCACCACCGCCATGGCAATTTTTAGATGTTTTTTCTGCTATCTTCATTATGATATTTTCCATTCCCCCATTCTTTGTAATTTCTTTTCTTTACATTCTATTTTCAGATATTTTATCCTCTGTTTTGTTTTGAATCATTAAGTTATTTTTTCTTTATCTTTTTATTTTTCATTTTGCTGAATTCACATGGCTAATATAACTAATGGCTTTATCATAAAAAAAAAAAACCGATGTTTATAATTAATTTTTAATAGGTACATATTATTGATGTCAAAAAGAACAGCACTAAGAAAGTGCTGTCATTACATCCAAAAAAGGAACCGGAAAAACAAAAGAAAGGAACCCCTCCACTGTCAATACAAAAGCTTCTATAAGCTGTAACTAAAGTTCAACATCACTAACCAATTCCATTTTACACCAAAACATCAGCACCATAATGCAATCAGATTTGACTTTCACAATAGAGCTCTCTTGTCCTCAAAACATTTTCTATTTCTCTTTCCAAATACACCATACCATATACAGGCAGGTATGGTATCCCAAGTCTTCTTCAGGTTCTTGGATAGCCCTTTTTTGTTCCAAGATTCCAGCTTGAAAGAAGTTCAGCAGCTCTTTTTGCATAGCCCACTTCGATCCCAAAAGTTAAGGCACATCTGCCAAATCTGTGTACATATAGAGCAATGTAGGAAAAGGTGGTTAACTGATTCTGCCTCTGTTCCGCGCATGTAGCATCTATTGACTAGCTGTATCCCTCTCCTTTGTAGATTGTCTTTAGTCAACCATGCTTCTTCCATGACCAACCACATACAACACACGACTTTTGTCGGTGCCTTACTTTTCAAAATCCTCATCCATGGGCCAAAAGTAAGCTAATTAGCATCTTGTAGCATGAGCTGACTGTGAATGAACCATTGCCCTGCCCTCTCCAGATTAACTGATCAGTATTGTTGTCCAAACCAGAAAATGAAGATAAAAGATTGAAAATTTTGTAATATTTCTAACTTCCTGGTCATTCGGATTTCTTCTAGAGACAATGTTCCCACTTTTACCCTCCCTGCTTTGTGCTAAAGTAAGTTCGGTATCTTGAGCTGGATTGTAAAGCATGGGAAATAGATCTCTAAGAGGTGAATGTCCTAGACAATTGCCAGGCCATAAAGATACGTTTCTTCCATGGCCAACTCCGATTGCAATAATCTGAGAAAAGGATGGCCAAAGTGCTCTAATGTTTCTCCAAACACTCACTCAATGAGGTGGGGGACCCATCTTTGAAACCCATTCATTCATTTAACCATACTTCACCGTGACGACCTTTGTCCATGAAGTATTTCAACATTAAATCTCCACAAACATTTCATCAAAAAACTCCTATTTTGCATATTTAGATTCTTGATTACCAAACCTCCTCCTTTTTGTGTGGTGACGAAGTTCTATTTGACTAAGTTAAAGGTTTTACGATCACTATTCCATTGCCAGAGGAAGTCTCTACTCAAACTTGTCCATTCTCTTTTCTACTTTAATAGGCATTGGAAAAAAAAGACATAATATATGCCGGCATTGCGTCCAATACACTATTTACTAGAATCAAGTGTCCCCCAAGATAAAAGTATTGTTTCTTCCAATTGGATAGTCTCTTTTCATATTTTTCAACATCTTGCCATATAGAATCAGCTTTGCGTTTTGCCCCTAAAGGCAATCCAAGATATACTCTTGGGAGACTGTGTGACAGCAAAGAATAGCTGCCAGGTTCTGCAATTGTACTACTGAATTGACTGCAACTAGCCTGCTTTTAGCCCAATTGACATGATATCCTGAAATAGCCTCAAAACATTTAAAATCAATCTCAGATACCTTAGCTGTCTCACTTCTTTGTTCGTAAAAATTGAGTGTATCGTCAGCATATAGAAGATGTGTTGGAGAGATCACTTTGCTGTCCTCTACTCATCTTAAAGGCCTGGATCCAGCCTTCATTTACAGCAAAAATCATCATTATACTGAGACCTTCCGTCACCAACAGAAATTGGAATGGGGGCTAGGGTCTCCTTGCCTCAACCCTCTTTGCATAGCAAAGAATTCTTGTGGGGTGCCATTAATAGGAATAGAGAGTCGAACTGTAGTGATGCAATGCTAAATCCAATTTTTGCTACTTCCTGTCAACGCCCAAATCTATAAGAACATTGAGAAGGAACCTCAATTAACATGATCATATGCCTTTGCAATATCAAGTTTGCACATTATGCCTGGTTTCCTATCCCTCATTCTAGAGCGAAGACGGTCATTTGCAATTAATGCTGCATCTTTAATTTGCCTCCCTTTCAAGAAAGCTATCTGTGTGTTGGAAATCAGCTTTGGCATAACTCTCTCTCTCTCTCTCTAATCTTTTCGTGAGCGACTTAGTAACAATGTTGTAGAAACTTCCAACAACCCAATAGGCTTAAGGTCCTTTACTTCCCTGGCTGCTTTTTCCTTAGGAATCAAAGCTATGTAGCATTAAAACTCTTCTCAAATCTCTCCGGTTGTTGGAAGAAGCCCATTGTTCGCTTACAGCCAATCGAATTTAAAGGGGTAGCAACTTGGCCTTAGTATGTCCACTTACCGAAGACCCATTACAATTTATACTGAGGGAATAAAAAGAATTCTTGGATACTAAGATGACTAACTATTACTCTCCCCGTCATATTTTATGTGAAGGTGTTTGGCTAGGCACAAAACTTAAGAATTAAAGAAGACTTTTGACATGTAAACCAAATATATACAAAGTACCAAAATAATCCTTTTAAATGAATGGTAGTGAGAGCTCCACATGTCTTTTCATTTTTCCTCTCCTAGAAGAACAAACCATCATATCAATTGGGTTCCAACAAGTCACGTCATTAAGTGTAAAATAGGGATGCTAAACAGTTTCCAAAAAGAGAAAGGTGGCATTCTTTTTGTGAGACTAAAAAGGAAAGTGTGTCGCATAAAATGGGACATAGGGAGTATAACCTAAAGAATATGGTTACTGGAAATGCAATGGAAATGCTACAAATGGACCAGCTTGGTTTGGATTATTTCACCTCATTGAATTAGATTTCTTTTTATCTCTGGTCTAATCAGTTTCATTAATCACAATAAGTGTTCAGATATCTTAAGAAAAGATAAATTTTAGGAGCTATTACTTATTATAAACAGTACACATAGTTGCTACTCTACATATTCAGAAACAATTTTCAAAATACAAGCCAAACTCGGCTCTGTGCACTGTGACCATCCACTTAACATGAGAAAGCAACACAAGTACTACTGCTGATAAATTTATAATCCTTACCCGACTAAACTTGATGTCAGGAATTTCAGCCTTAAATTCAACTTCCCCTAAAGCAACTTCCAAATCCTGGTTAATTTTTTCAAAAAGGAAGTGATGTTAGTAGCCTATAGAGCTGATATCCATTTGAGCTTAAAGCAGTTGGCTTTAAAGATATGCATCGGATACTTTTATGCACCAGAACACCACAAGATTGAAAAGTAAAAAATGATGTACTAAGATATGTAGATAATACCATGGTGACAAGGCGTAAATTAGTCCCTGGCGTAACAACATCCATTTCAGTTAGATCAAGCACAAGAGACACCCAATCACCATTTACAATGTGCACAATGGATGCAAGCATAGCATACTGATGCTTCCTTTTCATCCGACAAAGCAAGCCAAAATCAAGAAACCTACAACAAGGGAGAGTTCGACAAGAGCAATAAATACAACATTCCATCTTCTTTGCGTCTAATAGAAAATTGATTATTTCAGCAGAAACTATAAAGATACCCTATTTGTGCTGATGATGTGTATCTTAAATTTCCAGGATGTGGATCAGCATGTATTAACCCAGTGTCAAGGAGTTGAATTAGTGATGCCTGTACTCCTTTGTTAACCTAGAGCAGCAGTTGATAGAGAAGAATCTATCAGGACGAAAGGATCAACGATATTAGAATGATGCATCTCACATCATGCCATGCAAAAGAAGATAGTTCCTTAACCTTTCAAGATAACTACTCAAGTCTACTTTCCATTCTCTTTTCTAGATCGGTAGAGGAAAATCAAGCTGAAAGTGGGTACCTAACATAACCACCTTTGATCACATTGTTCTTGCCATAATTCATCTAGCACAAAGATGTAGCATTTTGCTGACTCCTTTCTCTCTATTAATTTCGAATTCCCACAGCTTTATCTAAAGATCGTTAAAATTCTTGAACTATATAACATGTTGACCTTGAATTAAGCACCTTAGTAAATGCTTAAACAGCATCACAATAAGGATAATAATGTGTTGTTCTCAGTGAAGTAAAGAATATTAGAGAACAAAACTAAATGCACCAGATCAAGAAGACATCGTTTAGCTTCACTTTGGCGCCCTTCTCCATGTGTTGATTGATGAACAACAGAATCCTCGGTAGATATCATCAACAAATCAGTTGGACTCTCACCAACCAACCATTCCATAGTCAAAACTCTCTTTCCACTTAGACCTTGATAAACATTTGGAACACGGATGAAAGAATATCTAGAATGAGCTTCCTGCAGTAGATGTTTGACAAGAGATGGTGAAAGACAAAATAACCACAGCATATTCTCAGTTACTCATTGAAAAGGAACAAAAAAACAAATGTAGGAAAGAGTCTCATAGCTAGAGCATATTCTCGGTTACTCGTTGAAAAGGAAAAGAACAAAAGTAGAAAAGAGTCTCAGCTATGATCCCGAAGAAAAGGATTAAACTCTCATAAGACAAAATTGTATGTGTAACCAAGCAGTTTAGGTTGGAGCACCAAAATTTCATGGCAAAACTGTATGCGCTTGTTGGATAATCACTTCACATAAACTACAACTTCAACGTGCGCCCAAAACCAACTAAATAAGTAACAAGGAAGCAAGGTCCTGGTTAGTATCTTACTTCAGTTCCTCAGAATGGCACCTTGCTTCTTTTATATGAGGAGCAGATCAATGTCAGACATTCTTGTCTTTGTCACAACAGCAATCACCACATTTGATTAAAGGAAAGTTGAGATATCATCTTAAATTTTAAGGCATACATCAACCGACAGTGAAAAAATTATGTGAAGCTTAAAAATCTTGCAGACACCACCAAGGACCACAATCATGGTTTAACATCTAAATCCATCAAAAGCACCTGCAATTAGCTAGTACGACCTTCATTTATGCTTTACAGCTGCTTTTGATATTTATCTAACTGACTTCTCCCTATCTTCTTCTTATTTCACTTCCTTTTTCCTTCATTTTCCATTTCATTTTTTTTTTTTGCTTATGGAAGGGAGGAGGAGGTTGTACAAAAGCTGACCAAATACCTTAAACTCCAAAGCATTTTCAGCTTCCGAGGTGTAATCTAACTCCCCAACCAACCCTTTTCCGAGCTCGTCTGCATATAGACGAAGATCATTTTTCCTTTTGGCTATCTTCCGCACGAGTCCGAGCTGAAGCAATTAATTGCTAGGTTAGTCTTGAAGTCAATGAATATATGGGAAAAAAATATGGCACAGGTAATTTAGACACGAACCGCAACTCGAAGAATATATACATCCCGAACTACTCCATGGTGCAAGTCTGGTCGCTGAACTTTCACTGCCACACTTGAACCATCGAGTGTACTCCCTTTATACACCTATACGTATAAAGAAAATACAATGAATAAACAATTTTGTGATATTAAATTATCAATGATATTTCTCATATCTTCAATATTAAGTAAAAGGGTGCATAGTGTAATATCCTACAATTACAAATATTAAAACCATCTACAAAACATAGATAAAAAAGCCACCTGACCAAATGAAGCTGCAGCAACAGGTTCTTCAGAGATGTAGCTAAAATATGTCGTAACAGGAGAACCCAAATCTTCCTCAATGATCTTCATGGCCACATCCCTGGGGAAAGGTGGAATTCGATCGTGGAGCTCAGACAGCGCCTGCAATCACCATTCAAAGCAAAGATGAAAATAGAACATGATCTACCATCTTTATATGTTTCATGTTTACAAAGAACATGGATACAGAACTCTAAGTGGCAGGTGTGGCACTGTATAATCTTGTCGCACACCAATTGTGCTTTCTATGGAAAAATTAATCAGGAAAAAGCAAACTATAACAACAGGAAGCACCCTGCTCCTGGGGTGGTGGAATTGTGACCCCCACAAGCTTTTCATTATTTCATCAGATTCTAGTTCAAACAGAAATAACATGTAAGCATAGCAGATTCTTTTTTTTATTTTTTTATAAAGTGGCATAGCTCTGCTATTGGCACAATAAACAGCAAAAGAAATAGACCTGCTCGCTCATGTTAAAACAATCTACTTGAATGAACCATTAGGATCAAGGATAAATGTTCATTTCTGATCCAGGAATTTATGTTGAGAACCAGCTAGTGCTACTGTCGGTCCTCTGTTCAGGTTTCTACTTAGGGAAAAGGTCCAAATTACCCTTGTACTTCGCGAAAAGGTCTATATTTACCCTCCGTTAGACGTCGAGGTCAAACATACTCTCATGTTATACTTTTGGATAAAATGCCCTCACTTACTAACAGAGAACTATTAAGTCTAATTAGTTTCTAAATGACTGTCATGTGTCAGCTTAATTTTTAACCCAACCATATTAGCCACATTTAAACCCCCCCCCCCCC
>MCJB01051127.1:3970-51244 GCA_002018475.1 Nicotiana obtusifolia | reverse complement strand
AGCTATAAACTTTAAGCCCCAGCAATGCAAAGCAACAAAAGAAACCAGCAAAGACAGAGATAGAAGAATCAGAACTGAAGTACAATGGCCTCCCGCAACCATATCAACAGGATATGCTTTTTATAGGGCAAGGTCATTGGCGCAATTGTTTTGTGTGGTATTAGCACCACCGGTGCTCATTCTATCACAATTGCTCCAATCACCTATCACCTATAATAGCACAATCCACCACAGGCTTAGCATAATCTACACACAGGCAAATCGCAGCACCCCCCCGTATGCGAAAACTGATCCAATCTTGCCAACAAAGGAACTGGGAACGAACAACATGAATGATCTATGTATAGAGCTCCTAGAATCTTTACACAACCATTGTATAGGACTAACACCCCTCTATCATGGTATCAATAATCAACAATTTAGAACGACTAGATACATGTACTTTTTTGGGTAGGTAAGGTTTATGTCCCCCTCCTTTGTAAATTTTGCTAAGCTATAAATAAACAACTCATTTCAATCAAAAAAAAAAAAATGTTTGATAAGGTAGGGGAGGAAGGGTGTGGAGAAGCACCATATGAATTTAGGAGATTTTGATTTATGATAGCTATGACGCGTAGTGAGTAACGATTGAACTGTTCTTTAATTGTAGACCAAGAAATTGTAGTGATTGCGTAGCTTGCGAACTGGTGCAGCGTATACCAGGTATGTAAGATTTCAGCCTTTGAGATTGCAGGGGATGGAACACTGAGGTGCCAAGGCCGATTGTGTGTGCCTAATATAGCAGGATTGCGAGAAAAGATTATGAGGGAAATTCATCAATCCCGATATTCCATCCATCCTGGCTCGACAAAGATGTATCATGATGTCAAGGAGCAATACTAGTGGGATGGTATGAAAAGGTCTATTGCAGAATTTGTAGCCCGGTGTCCCAATTGCCAACAGGTAAATATAGAACATTAGAAACCGGGTGGACTACTCCAGAATATGGAGATTCCGACCTGGAAATGAGAGGTGATTAACATGGACTTCATTGTTGGGTTACCTCGCTCTAGTCGTAAGTTCGACTCCATCTGGGTAGTAGTGGATCAACTTACCAAATGTGCTCATTTTCTGCCAGTTAAGACAACCTACACCGCTGAAGATTATGCAAAGCTGTACATCAAGGAAATCGTTAGACTTCATGGGGTACCAATGTCTATTATATCAGACAGAGGAGCCCAATTCACAGCCAACTTTGGGAAGTCTTTTCAGAAAGGTCTGGGTACACAAGTGAATCTCAGCATTGCTTTTCACCCGTAAACTAACGGACAGGCTGAACGTACCATTCAGACACTGGAAGATATGCTGCGAGCATGTGTTTTAGATTTCAAAGGTAGTTGAAATGATCATCTTCCACTTATAGAGTTTGCTTACAATAACAGCTACCATTCCGGTATTAAGATGGCCCCATATGAGGCACTATATGGGAGAAGATGTAGATCACCAATTGGGTGGTTCAAAATTGGTGAAACTGAATTATATGGGCCAGATCTGATTCACCAAGCTATTGGGAAAGTGAAGGTGATATAGGAACGACTAAAGGTGGCACAAAGCAGGCAAAAGTCCTACTCCGACGTCCGACGTCGTGATCTAGAGTTTGAAGTTGATGATTGGGTATTCCTGAGAGTCTCGCCAATGAAGGGTGTCATGCGCTTCGGAAAGAAAGGTAAATTGAGCCCGAGGTACATCGGTCCGTACAAAATCCTTCGACGATAAATGCGACCAGAATGCGGTCGCATTGTTGAAAATGCGAACCGCAAATCTGGCCCTTCTGCGTCGCATAATGCAACAGAATTCTGGGTTGAGATTTGCGGCCAGAATGCGAACCGCATGTCATGTTTGCGGCTAAAATGCGATCGCAAACCTGAAAAACACCAAACACGTGTGTCACTTATTGACAGACCTATAAAGGGGTCCAACCCAATTCTTTCTCATTTTTCTGAGGCTCAAACACAGAAAGAAGACCCCCACGACCCTTTCCCATAATCCCACGCCAACATAATCAATTTCTTCCTCTTCCAAGCCCTAAATTGAAGAAGGAATCAAGAAACTGAAGAACTAAAGAGAAACCCTAGCTGAGTTTCCTCCTCCTACAAACCCAAATTGAGGGCAAGACTTAGAATTTGAGGAATCGAAGGAAAAAGGCTAGATAATTCACATGTAAGGTAAGTTATCACTCCCTTTCATGCAATTTTCCCATGGGCAGTCGTGATATGTTGTTGCATGCCTGTAAGGACTCGTGGGAAGGTGTTTGTGTCACGACCCGCCCGGCGGGCCCGCGACCCGGGCACCGGACCCTGCTTGCAGAGTACCGGCGAACCCTTCGTCACAGCTAGCTTATTTTCTTTGCTTACTTTCTTATTATTTCAAACAAAAAGATCATTTAATTGGACCTTTCATTGGAGACACACTTCGTGCACATACATACATACGCATATCCGTGGAACGCATTACTGTGTTTTGGACATGAGATTTACAAAACGTATACACATCCTGACACCTGTTCATACATAATCAGCAATTGTCTATACACTACTGATATTGCCCAGTGAGCCTCTACAAGAACAGACATTAAACATCCTATGTCGGAACAGGGCCCCGATATGCCCAAAATGTCTACACAAAATGCATATCAAAATGTGGAAAGTCCGAAGGATGGATCTTGCTATGTCTGCTGAACTGGTAGCCTACTGCGGTGGGGGTGCTCTGTCTGTCACTCTATTAGGACCTGCAGCACGATATGCAACGTCCACAAAACAAAGGACGTCAGTACGGAAAATGTACTGAGTATGCAAGACAAGAAATACAATATAAGAGCAGTAATATAAGCATCAGGATAGAAACATGTAATCTTGTAGCAACGGAATTGCCTCTGAGGGCAGCTGACCACGACACGTAGTAATATTTGTGTCCAATTACATACTTCTATTACATCGTTCTTATATTGCCTGTTTCCATCATTACAGCATTATACTTTTAACCTTGTGAGTTTGACATTTTCAAATACATTTATTACTACAGGATGCGTTGCGTAATCGTTACCTTAAACCACTATCAGTGCCTCTGTGGGCTTGTCATTTCCATATACATTTACTGTTACCGAAACCGTTTGCCTACACGCTACCACACAATCACGTACGCCTCCGTGGGCCCTTTATCGTCATCTCATAGCATGCCTTACCCGGCCGTGCTAGGCTCGGTCATAACATATGCCTCTGTGGGCTCATACCCGGCCATACTAGGCTCGGTCATAACATATGCCTCTGTGGGCCCATACCCGGCCATACTAGGCTCGGTCATAACATATGCCTCTGTGGGCTCATACCCGGCCATACTAGGCTCGGTCATACAAATTCATTCATGCACATATATGTATGTATATATGTATACACGTAATACATCGCGAGCTTATTTATGACTTGCGTTCTTAACTTGTTACATTTATTATCCCTACTGTCTCATATAATTAAGAATACCCCCTTTTAACACATTAGTTATAAGACTCAAGAATTTCCGTCAACATCGTTACCATGAAGCAAGAATAATCATTCCATAGAGGAAAGAACAGCATAAACAACACTAGCTCCTAAGAATAGAATGTTCTTTGGGGCTCGTTCGTGGCATTGTATTCAATAGGAATCGTGCAAAACAAAGAACGGTATAGTCTCACATACCTGGTACTTATTGCGTCGGTTCTCAAGCTACGCAATTTGCCACAATTCTTTAATCTACAATTAAAGAATAGCTCAATGATTACTCACTTCGCGTGATAGCTATCATTAACCACAATCTCCTAAGTTCATGTGGTGGTTCTCTACACCCTTCCTCCCCTAACCCCCATCACACATAGTTACAGCACTTGCAGCCCAATTACAACCTCTAATAATCATGACCCATTCCGTTTAACCCCACTTATTTCGATTTCACGGCTTCTAGTCATACTCCCATAAGTTCTTACAGACATGCAACCCACCTATCATGAATATTTAAGGGAAAACCACATGAAAGGGAGTAGTAACTTACCTTGCATGTGAATTATTTGACCCTTTTCTTAGATTCCTCAATTTCTAGGTCTTTGCCTCCAATGGGGTTCGTAGGAGGGGGAAACTCAGCTAGGGTTTCCTTTAGTTCTTCAATCTCTTGCTTCCCTTCTTCAATTTAGAGTTTGGAAGAGAGGGATTTGGTTGTTTTGAGGTGAGGGCTTTGAGAGGGGTCGTTTGGGGCTTTCTACTATGCTTGGACTCAGAAAAATGAGGAAGGGACGGGTTTGGGTCCCTTTTATAGGCCTGACAATAAGTGGCACACGTACCTGACAAATTTCAGGTTTGCGATCGCATACCCACCGCAAACAGGGTATGCGGTTCGCATTTTTGGTCGCAAATCTCACCCCAGAAATCTGTTGCATTATGCGATACAGAAGGGCCAGATTTGCGGTTCGCATTTTCAACAATGCGATCGCATTCTGGTCGCATTTTAGACATTGATTCGGCCCAGAACTCTGTTCCATTCTGCGATGGAAGGTGTCATATTTGTGGTCCGCATTTGGTTATGCGGTTCGCATACTGACCGTATATTTGACACAATTTCAGCCCAAAACTCTATCGCAGTTTGCGACCCTGATGTTGGATATGCGATCCACATTCGTGCTTTGCGGTCCGCATATCTAGCTATGCGACACCTTTGTCCTTTTTATTAACTTTAAACCATTTTCCGGGTTCTTGGGTTCTCATATGTGAGCTATTTCACAGTGTATTTTAATGTACGAGGTTTACGAGTTGTAACACTCTCCCCCCCTTAGGAACATTCGTCCCCGAATGTATGGATCGGTGAAAGGTAATACTGTAGGGGGAGGGGTTTCAGCTTTTATAGGCTTCGTTCGGACGCCACTAAATCCCAGCATTAAATGAAAGGTAATCATGAAGAGTCAAGTTCTTATTTACCTCGTGGGGATGCTTCTCTTTTTCATTCGCTCTGCGTTTCCTTGATACCTCCATTATTTACATCGGGGAACAAGTACGGATACTTAGACTTCATTTCTTCCTCTGTTTCCCATGTCATTTCTTCCATATTTCTGTTCCTCCACAACACCTTGACCGAAGCCACATCCTTTGTTCTTAGCTTGCGGACCTGTCGGTCCAATATAGCCACTGGCACTTCTTCGTAAGTTAGGTCCTCGGTGATTTGTATGTCTTGGGTGGGGACGACCCGGGAAGGGTCCCTGATACATTTCCTCAGCATGGACACATGGAACACCGGATGGACAAACTCCATCTCGGAGGGTAACTCTAATTCATAAGCAACATGTCCAATCCGCCGAAGGATTTTGTACGGACCGATGTATCTCAAGCTCAATTTACCCTTCTTCCCAAAGCGCATAACACCCTTCATGGGGGAGACTCTCAGGAACACCCAATCACCAACTTGAAACTCTAAATTGCGACGTCGGACGTCGGAATAGGACTTTTGCCTGCTTTGTGTAGTCTTCAATCGTCCCTGTATTAATCGTACTTTGTCAACGGCTTGATGGACCAAATTCGGGCCATACAACTCAGTTTCACCAACTTCGAACCACCCAATTGGTGATCTACACTTCCTCTCATACAACGCCTCATATGGGGCCATTTTTATACTGGAGTGGTAGCTGTTATTGTACGCAAACTCTATAAGTGGAAGATGGTCATCCCAACTTCCTTGGAAGTCTAGAACACATGCCCGCAACATATCTTCCAGTGTTTGAATGGTACGCTCAGCCTGCCCGTCAGTTTGCGGGTGAAAAGCTGTGCTGAAACTTATTTGTGTACCCAAACCCTTCTGAAAAGATTTCCAGAAGTTAGCTGTAAACTGGGCTCCTCTGTCTGATATAATAGATATTGGCACCCCATGAATCCTAACAATTTCCTTTATGTATAGCTTTGCATAATCTTCAGCCGTGTAGGTTGCCCTAACTGGCAGGAAATGAGCACACTTGGTAAGCCGATCCACTATCACCCAGATGGAGTCGAAGTTACGATTGGAGCGAGGTAATCCAACAATGTAGTCCATGTTAATCACCTCCCATTTCCAGGTCGGAATTTCTATATCTTGGAGCAGTCCACCGGGTTTCTGATGTTCGGTCTTTACTTGTTGGCAATTAGGACACTGAGCTACGAATTCCGCAATTGATTTCTTCATCCCATTCCACCAATACTGTTCTTTGATATCATGATACATTTTGGTTGAGCCTGGATGGATGGAGTATCTGGATTGGTGAATTTCCCTCATGATTCTCTCTCGCAATTCTGCTATATCAGGCATACACAATCGGCCTTGACACCTCAAGGTCCCATCCCCCGCGATTTCGAAAGTTGAGATCCTACCTTGCTGAATGCCCTCTCTTAATTGTATCAAGGTGGGATCTTCGTATTGCCGTGCCTTTACTTCAGCTACGAGAGATGATTCAGATGTGTTATGCACCACAATACCTCCATCTTCGGAGTCTAGCAATTTGACTCGCATACTGGCTAGTTGATGAAGCTCTTTGGTTAAACTTCGTTTACCTGCTTCGACGTGTGCTAAACTCCCCATTGACTTACGACTGAGGGCATCGGCCACAACATTGGCCTTGCCCGGATGATACAGTATCTCAACGTCGTAGTCTTTCAGTAATTCAAGAAAACGTCGTTGCCTCAAATTCAACTCCTTTTGACTGAAAATGTATTGCAAACTTTTGTGGTCGGTGTAGATGTCGACATGGACACCATACAGATAGTGTCGCCATGTCTTTGGAGCATATACCACCGCAGCCAATTCCAGGTCATGGGTTGGGTAGTTCTTTTCATGCTTCTTCAACTGTCTCGAAGCATAAGCAATCACCTTCCCGTGCTGCATCAGTACACATCCCAACCCTATGCCGGAGGCATCACAGTATGCCACATAACCCTCAGTTCCCTTAGGAAGAGCAAGGACTGGAGCGGATGTTAATCGATCTTTCAATTCTTGAAAGCTCCGCTCACAAGTATCCGTCCATTGAAATTTGGCAGCTTTCTGGGTCAGCTTAGTTAATGGCGTGGATATAGAAGAGAATCCTTCTACAAACCGCCTAATATCCTGCTAACCCCAAGAAGCTACGGACTTCTGATGGTGTAGTAGGCCTTGGCCAATTCTTGACTGCGTCGATCTTTTGAGTATCGACACTAATACCTTCCTCAGATATCACATGGCCTAAGAATGCCACCGAGTTCAGCCAAAACTCACATTTGGCGAACTTTGCATATAACCTGTGGTCCCGAAGGGTCTGTAATACTATCCGCAAGTGACCCACATGCTCTGCCTCTGAGCGGGAATACACCAAAATATCATCAATGAACACCACCACGAACACATCAAGATAGGGCCTGAATACAGTGTTCATGAGGTCCATGAATGCAGCCGGGGCATTTGTTAGCCCGAATGACATCACTAGAAATTCAAAATGCCCATATCTAGTTCGGAAGGCTGTTTTCGAAATGTCTTTCTCCTTGACCCTTAACTGAAAATATCCTGAGCGCAGGTCAACCTTGGAGAAATATTTGGCTCCCTGGAGCTGGTCGAACAGGTCATCGATTCTTGGAAGTGGGTATTTGTTCTTTATGGTGACCTTATTCAACTGACGATAATCGATACACATTCGTAACGATCCGTCTTTCTTTCGTACGAACAAGACTGGTGCACCCCAAGGTGAAGTGCTAGGCCTAATGAAGCCTTTATCCAGTAAGTCCTTCAATTGCACCTTCAATTCCCGCAATTCTGCTGGGGCCATTCTATACGGAGGAACAGAAATTGGATGAGTATCAGGCAACACATCGATGCCAAACTCGATTTCCCTTTCAGGAGAAAGACCTGGGAGTTCATCCGGGAAGACATCCGGAAATTCATTGACTACCGGAATCGTTTGTAAGATAAGCGGCTCCACCTCCGCGTCCATAACGCGAACAAGGTGGTAGATACAACCCTTCAAGATCATCTTGCTTGCCTTAAGGTAGGAAATAAACCTACCTTTTGGTGTAGCAACATTCCCCTTCCATTCAAGGACAGGTTCGTCAGGAAATTGGAATTTAACCACCTTTGTATGATAATCGACACTGGCATAACACGATGCCAGCCAGTCCATCCCCATTATCACATCAAAATCGATCATTTCTAACTCAATTAAATCCGCCGAGGTTTGACGATTACCGATTGTCACAGTGCAGCCTCTATATACCTTCTTGGCAATTACAGAATCTCCTATTGGAGTGGATACCACAAAGGGATTGCTTAATAATTCGGGTGCAACATCCAATTTGTCAGCCACAAGGGGTGTAACATAAGATAACGCGGACCCGGGATCAATCAATGCATACACATCATGGGAAAGCACTGATAATATACCTGTGACAACATCCGGAGATGACTCAAGGTCCTGTCGGCCCGCTAGAGCATATATTCGGTTCTGAACACCGCTTGGGCCCAGCATTGCACCGCTGCCTCTACCACGAACTGCTGGCTGCTGAGGACCCCGTACTGGAGGTCGAATAAATGAGGAAGAACCAGAAGCAGATCCCGTTTGGTAAGCCATGCCACCATCCCTTCTATAAGGACAGTCTCGCATCATGTGACCGGGCTGTCCACAATAATAACATCCCTCCGAACTCCGACGGCAGGGTCCGAAATGGGCCCTGCTGCACTGCTCACAACGAGGCATGGAGGATCTCATCTGACTGTTAGCCCTGTGATATGGCGAGCTTGATGCCCGCGAGCTCTGGAACTGTCGAGGGGCACTAGGCACAGGTGGTGCCAAGCTCCTCGACAAATGGGGCCTCACACTACTTTTGGAATCACCAGAATACCCCGCAACTCTTGTTCTTCTATGCTGGGCCCTCTCCTGTTCCCTGTCCGCCCTTTGTTGGCGTTTACGGTCCTCTATAGTCTGGGCATAGGCCTGAATACGGGAGATATCCATGCCCTCTATCAAGGAGGCCGTTGTGCATTCATTTATCAAATGCGGCCCCAATCCGTTCACAAACAAGTGAACCCTGTCGCTCATCTCTGCCACCATGTGGGGAGCATACCTTGCCAGAGAGTCAAACTGCATGCTGTACTCTCGTACATTCATATTTCCCTGCTTAAGATTTAAGAACTTATTGGCCTTGGCTCGACGTACCTCAACTGGCAGGTAGTGGCGAAGGAACGCCTTAGAGAATTCATTCCATACGGGTGGGGGAGCATTTGGACCCCTGGATCTCTCCCAACCATCATACCAGAACACTGCTAGGTTCCGTAATCGGTAAGAAGCCAGTTCTACTGCCTCTGTGTCACTGGCATGCATAACCCGCAGTGTGTGGTGTATTTGATCAATGAAATCCTGCGGGTCCTCCTTAGGATCCGACCCGGTAAACACTGGAGGATCCAAATTGATAAAGTCGCGAACCCTCGTACTGACCGGTCTCTCAGCAGCACCGGTATTCTGTCTCCGAGCCTGAGAAGCTACTAGGCTAGTCAACAACTGCACCGCAGTCCTCAAGTCCTGGTTTGTAGCATTAGAAGAAGGGACCGGGGAAGCTGGGCGGCTTCTGATATCCTCTAGGGGAGGAGGAGTAGATGAAGTCTGAGAAGGCATCTCGCTTTGGCCTTCCTCCATGTGGGGCACCTGACTGGTCCCCTCTTCGGCATTTATATCAAGCCGTCTACTGTTGACTTGCTTCCTAGCCGAAGGCATCGCTGTAGGAAAACAAGCAAGTATTAGAGATGAGCACTTACGACTTAGCTCTAAGCACGATCTAGATTCTAAAAGAAGGTAACATTCCTAAATGTCTGGTAGCCTCCTAATTATAAAATGTGCGCGCAACACACCCATAAACAAGACCCTACTAGACACGGCTCATAGACAATCCCAAGGACACGACCTTGCTCTGATACCTATTTCTGTCACGACCCGCCCAGCGGGCCCGTGACCCGGGCACCGGACCCTGCTTGCAGAGTACCGGCGAACCCTTCGTCACAACTAACTTATTTTCTTTGCTTACTTTATTATTATTTCAAACAAAAAGATCATTTAATTGGACCTTTCATTGGAGACACACTTTATGCACATACATACATACGCATATCCGTGGAACGCATTACTGTGTTTTAGACATGAGATTTACAAAACGTGTACACATCCTGACACCTGTTCATACATAATCAGCAATTGTCTATACACTATTGATATTTTCTAGTGAGCCTCTACAAGAACAGACATTAAACATCCTATGTCGGAACAGGGCCCCGACATGCCCAAAATGTCTACACAAAATGCATACCAAAATGTGGCAAATCCGAAGGATGGATCTTGCTATGTCTGCTGAACTGGTAGCCTACTGCGGTGGGGGTGCTCCGTTTGTCACTCTATTAGGACCTGCAGCACGATATGCAGCGTCCACAAAACAAAGGACGTCAGTACGGAAAATGTACTGAGTATGCAAGACAGGAAATACAATATAAGAGCAGTAATATAAGCATCAGGATAGAAACATGTAATCTTGTAGCAACGGAATTGCCTCCGAGGGCAGCTAACCATGACACGTAGTAATATTTGTGTCCAATTACATACTTCTATTACATCGTTCTTATATTGCCTGTTTCCATCATTACAACATTATACTTTTAACCTTGTGAGTTTGCCATTTTCAAATACATTTATTACTACCGGATGCGTTTCGTAATCGTTACCTTAAACCACTATTAGTGCCTCTGTGGGCTTGTCATTTCCATATACATTTACTGTTACTGAAACCGTTTGCCTACACGCTACCACACAATCACGTACGCCTCCATGGGCCCTTTATCGTCATCTCATAGCATGCCTTACCCGGTCGTGCTAGGCTCTGTCATAACATATGCCTCTGTGGGCTCATACCCGACCATACTAGGCTCGGTCATAACATATGCCTCTGTGGGCCCATACCCGGCCATACTAGGCTCGGTCATAACATATGCCTCTGTGGGCTCATACCCGGCCATACTAGGCTCGGTCATACAAATTCAATCATGCACATATATGTATGTATATATGTATACACGTAATACATCGCGAGCTTATTTATGACTTGCGTTCTTAACTTGTTACATTTATTATCCCTACTGTCTCATATAATTAAGAATACCCCCTTTTAACACATTAGTTATAAGACTCAAGAATAGGATGTTCTTAAGAATAGGATGTTCTTAAGAATAGGATGTTCTTTGGGGCTCGTTCGTGGCATTGTATTCAATAGGAATCGTGCAAAACAAAGAACGGTATAGTCTCACATACCTGGTACTTATTGCGTCGGTTCTCAAGCTACGCAATTTGCCACAATTCTTTAATCTACAATTAAAGAATAGCTCAATGATTACTCACTTCGCGTGATAGCTATCATTAACCACAATCTCCTAAGTTCATGTGGTGGTTCTCTACACCCTTCCTCCCCTAACCCCCATCAGACATAGTTACAGCACATGCAGCCCAATTACAACCTCTAATAATCATGAACCATTCCGTTTAACCCCACTTATTTCGATTTCACGGCTTCTAGTCATACTCCCATAAGTTCTTACAGACATGCAACCCCTCTATCATGAATGTTTAAGGGAAAACCACATGAAAGGGAGTAGTAACTTACCTTGCATGTGAATTATTTGACCCTCTTCTTCGATTCCTCAATTTCTAGGTCTTTGCCTCCAATGGGGTTCGTAGGAGGGGGAAACTCAGCTAGGGTTTCCTTTAGTTCTTCAATTTCTTGCTTCCCTTCTTCAATTTAGAGTTTGGAAGAGAGGGATTTGGTTGTTTTGAGGTGAGGGCTTTGAGAGGGGTCGTTTGGGGCTTTCTACTATGCTTGGACTCAGAAAAATGAGGATGGGACGGGTGTGGGTCCCTTTTATAGGCCTGGCAATAAGTGGCACACGTACCTGACAAATTTCAGGTTTTCGATCGCATACCCACCGCAAACAGGGTATGCGGTTCGTATTTTTGGTCGCAAATCTCACCCCAGAAATCTGTTGCATTATGCGACACAGAAGGGCCAGATTTGCGGTTCGCATTTTCAACAATGCGATCGCATTCTGGTCGTATTTTAGACATTGATTCAGCCCAGAACTCTGTTCCATTCTGCGATGGAAGGTGTCATATTTGCGGTCCGCATTTGCGTTATGCGGTTCGCATACTGACCGCATATTTGACACAATTTCAGCCCAGAACTCTGTCGCAGTTTGCGACCCTAATGTTGGATATGCGGTCCGCATTCGTGCTTTGCGGTCCGCATATCTAGCTATGCGACACCTTTGTCCTTTTTGTTAACTTTAAATCATTTTTCGGGTTCTTGGTCCTCATATGTGAGCTATTTCACAGTGTATTTTAATGTACAAGGTTTACAGGTTGTAACAGTTTGGAAGCCATGAAATCAAGATAAACACTGCTAAACGGAATGGTTCATGGTTATTATGAGTCGTAAATGAGTTGCATGTGTTATAAATATGTTTGATAAGGTAGGGGAGGAAGGGTGTGGAGAAGCACCATATGAATTTAGGAGATTTTGATTTATGATAGCTATGACGCGTAGTGAGTAACGATTGAACTGTTCTTTAATTGTAGACTAAGAAATTGTAGTGATTGTGTAGCTTGAGAACTGGTGCAGCGTATACCAGGTATGTAAGACTATACCGTTCTTTCTTTTGCACGACTCCTATCGATTACAATGCAATGAACGAGCCCCAAAAGAATACTCTACTCTTAGAAGTTAGGGCTGCTTATATTGTTTCCCTCTATGGAAGGATTGCTCTTGTTCTTATGAAATCAATGTTGTTGGCATTTCTTGAGTCTTATAAGGTTCACGTTAAAGAGATATTATTAATCACGTGAAAAAGGGGATAGTAATCGTATGTCACTAAAAAGGGCCTGGAACATATTTCTATAAGCGAGCATGCAATGTAGTGTGTGTGTATATATATATATGTATATGTATATATACGTGTAATCTAATTCGTATGACCGTGCCTAATGAAGGCTGGGTATGTTATGACCGAGCCTATTACGGCCGGGTAAGATATGCTATGATACGATGATGATGACGAGCCCACAGAGGCATATGTAAATGTATGAGGTAACGACTATGTAAACGTATATGATACCAATAAATGTAAATGAAAATGGTAAGCCCACAGAGGCGTAGGTATAAGACGATGATAATAATAATGAATACGAATATGATGATGTTATAAAGGTTATGTGTATATGTATAAGCACTGCGAACATGTCATGGTTAGCCGCCCTCAGAGGCGTTCAGATGGTACAGGTTACATGTTTCTTATCCTGATGCTTATGTTATTGCTCATATATGATGTTTCCTGTCATACATACTCAGTACATTATCCGTACTGACGTCCTTTTTCTGTGGACGCTGCATGTCGTGCTGCAGGTCCTGGTAGACTGATAAATGGAGTTTCCCCACCGCAGTAGGCTATCCAGTTCAACAGATATTGGCAAGATTCATCCTCCGGACTTGCTATAGCATTGGTATGCTTTTGTATAGGCATTGTGGGCATGTCGGGGCCCTATTCCGACATAGGTTGTATTATGTATGTTCTTGTAGAGGCTCATAGACAAATGTCAGTGTATGTATAGACAAGTGTTGGGTTGACTCATGTACAGTTGTATTGCCTCGTCGGCTTATGTATTATGTTGTATAGTTTTGCACTATAGCCCCGTTGGCACACTACGTATATAAGCATGTTTATGTCATGGTATGACGTTTCAGTCCACTATGATGTTGTTCAAAATTGCATGCGTATGACAGGCCTTGTAGAAAAAAAAAAGTAAGATAGCAGATATGAGGGGTACGCCGGCACTCTGCAAGCAGGGTCCGGTGCCATGTCGCGGCCCTCCGGCTGGGTCATGACACAAGTACAAAAGAATGGGGAAATGTCAATGAGAGTCACTACCGAGGTACCACCTCGTAGTCTCAAATCATAAAATGAATCACAATCTTTCCTTTATATCACTGCAGGAGCCATTACATTTAGTTTTGAAAATTATTTTTCCTGAAATAGCATCCCGCGTTTTAGCCCACCTTATCACATCGCATGGCTTCTAGTAGTTCCCGTACTAGCCACACGTATCAAGTCCACCTTATCTCATCGCATGTGTTTCAACACCCAGATCTTATACCATCGCATGTGTATCAATAATAACAATAGTATGGCAGAAGCCTCGTGCAAACATCATAACAATAGCACGACAGAAACCTCGTACAAATATCATAACAACAGCACGGCAAAAACCTCGTGCAAATATCATAACAATCCTCTCAACAATAACATGTGTGCCAAAACATAACAACTCAACAAAATGACTTTCACAATATATGCCCATATACCACAACATTTTCTCAAAATAGTTTCAATATCAACCCCACGCATAGCCCTCAGCTCAACAACACTGAATACAACAACAATAACAACAACAACAACAACACGAGGACATGGCAAGTAAATCAACTCAGGAACTTTAGAACACGAAGAGACGATAGAACGAGCTCACAAAGAAAAACACAAAAGGAAATAATGGTCTCCACAAGAATAGCTCAACAAGGTAGAGATAAAGTGTAGCAATGACTCTACAAAAGTACAATTTGACGATAAGAGAGACAACATGAATCAATGATTCCAAATAAGGATAAGTGAACAATGAAAAGGGTTAACAAAACTTCATTTAAGGTTGAACAATTACGGAAGAGATACAACAAATTCAATTAAGGATAAGCAATTATAGAAAAGATGATAATAACTTCAATTAAGGATAAGCAATTAGGGAAAGGATAGCATGGAAATAAAATATGCAACAACTTCAGTTACGGCACATAAGAGTTTAATCGGCAATAAGGGTAGAATACGAAGCAATTAATTCCAAATAAGACACGTAAGGATGAATTCAGTAAATGGGAGATTTAACATGATAAAACAACTTCATATCTAATGAACATAAGAACCTAAGAGTCCTAAACGGTCAAATTCCCACAAATAAGCCCGAGCACGTACTCGTCACCTCGCATACATGGCCTTCACATGACACAATTAGCACAAATGACTCAAATCCTAAGGGGTAGTTTCTCTGCCACAAAGTTAGGCAAGATACTTACCTAAAAAAGCTAGATCGATACTTTAAAATAACCTCCTCGCGTGAAATAAATCTCCGAAAGGCTCAATCTAGCCAAAACAACTTAATATCATAAATAAAAATCATAGGAAATAAGTCTGAATAATAAAGCTTCGATCTTTAATTAATAGTAAAAAGTCAACTCAAAAAGTCAACACCGGGCTCGCGCCTCGGAACTCGTTCAAAATCACAAAAATCCAAACACACATTCGATAACGAGTCCAACCATAAAAGGATTACTCAAATCCGCCCTCAAATCGTCTTTCAAATCCCCTAAATTTAGTCTAAGAAGTTTTCACAATGTTTTCCCAAATTTCCATCTTAAATCACTAATTAAATGATAAAAATAACAATGGGTTCATGTAATATAGCCAAAACCGAGTTACAATCACCTACCCCGATGATTTTCTTGAAAAACCCACGGAAAATCGCTACAAATCGAGCTCTCTAGGTCCAAAAATGAAAAATGAGATGAAACACCTCGTTTATATGGAACCACATCTGATCTCCCAAAGTGCTAACTGCATAATTTTTTGTGTGGTCTGCACTTTCAAGTTCCGCGACCGCGATCCAAATTGTGCGGCCGCACTACAGCTGCAACTGCACTACTAGGCTTCAGTAAATTAACCATAACTTTCTATACAAATGTCCAAATGATGAATGATTTAATTTTCTGGAAACTAGACTCAAAGAGCTACAACTTTCTTTTTTTGGATCATCTCCAAATTCCTTATATATTAAAAGATATAAGCTTCCGACATCAGACCATCAAACCTGCAGGTTTCCCCTGCTATGATCCGCACCTTTCTCCACTGCGGTCGCACATGAGCTTTGCCTCAGCACTCCAAATATGTACCCTCCGCACATCAACTGCTCCACAACATCATCAAAGTGTCGAAATGCCCAAACTTTTTCAAAACTCACCCGAAACACACCCGGGGTCCCCGAGACCCTATCCCAACATACCAACAAGTCCTAAAACATAATATGATCTTACTCTAGGCCTCAAATCACATCCAACAACGTCGAAACTAAAAAACACACCTCGAACCGAACTTATAAACTTTCAAATCTTCCAACTTTCAAAACTCGTGCCGAAACATATCAAATCAACCGGGGATGACATCGAATTTTTCATGCAAGTCTGAAATGACATAACGGAGCTAATCTAACTCTCAGAATCGCAATCTGAGCCCGATATCAACAAAGTCAACTCCCGGTCAAACCTCTTAACCTTCCAAAACTTCAACTTTCCATTTTTCACCAAAATACCTCAAATTACCCTACAGACCTCCAAATCCAAATCTAGATGCACGCCTAAGTCCAAAATCACGCTATTGGAAACATCAAAATGCCATTTTGGAGTCGTCTACACAAAAGTCAAACTTCGGCCAACTCTTACCGCTTAAGCTTCTAAAACAAGAATCCTTCTTCCAAATTGATCTCGAATCATTTGAAAATCGAACTTGACCACACACACAAGTCATAAAAAATAATATGAAGCTGCTCGAGACCTTAAGCTTCCGAACGAGATGCAAATTTTCAAAACGACCGATCGGGTCGTTACTGTCACTCCTCCTTTTCGGGGCTGCGAGACCTTACTATACCCTTTTGGATAAAAGGCTTAATAAAACTCGAAAAGGGGTTTCCAATTTGGAAAGTGACAAAGGAATGGATTAATCGTGAAGATTTAGAGTCGCCACCTGACAAGTGATTCTGGTGTGCCAGGCCACCGTTTTAGAACTCGGACTCAAAGTGAAGTTCATACCAGAGAGTTGGGTAAGGGGGTTCATTTGATTCAGGGAGAAGGTGTTAGGCATTTCCCGAATCCCATGAAAATCACGGTTGCGTACTCGATTCAGTTGGCTTTTAATACATTCGAATTGAGATAAAAAAAACACACAAGAGGCTTGAGGTCATTCCCACCTAATAAGGAAGAAAAACAAATTCAAAGTATGACAAGTTTCACTTTTGATCCTCATATACAAATACCTCGAGGCATTCCCCGGAATGTCAAATACACAAGTCCTTCGGGGCATTCCCCGGATAATGTTAACTAAGGAATGACCTCTCTCCTCGAAAAGACTAAGAAAACATCCTAATATTACCTACCCAAGCGTGGTCGACCTAAACATGCTACTAGCGAGTAATGTAATAAGATAAGAAAATGAGATCTAAAATAAAGAAAGATAAAACTTCAGTTCGTGACCTTATTCTTTTAACTTTTATTTTATGCATTTAACCAAACCTAGTCCCAAAAAAGCCATACGAGACAAGAAAAGAGCAAAACAACACTGAAAATGGGGATATGCTGTCGCATATCCCTCATGCGAGACGCATTCTGCGCCTGAAGGGTCGCAGATCAGCATAGGATCTTAGGCAGTACCCGGTGTCGAAATGCGATCGCAGATCGTGTATGCGAACCGCAAATCGCACGCCGAGATCGCAAATTAGAGCAGAGTCTTGGGCAAGATTTTAAAGTCAAAAATGCGACAATCAAGTTAAAAATGCGGACCGCATATCAACTATGCAGTCGCAGATTTAACACTGAACACAGATTGACCCTACGCTTCTGACAATTAGGTCCAAGATGCGAACTGCATATCAGTTATGCGGTCGCAAATTCAACACCAAACGCAGAGGATTTGATTGTTTGTTTCGATTTTGCCATTGTCAACTGATTATATCAAACATCAACCATTTTATGATATTCACTAAAATATAATTTGGGCATATCAATTCATGAAATCAACAAACTGGAGACAAACAACCATGAATCTATCGTACTTTCATCTTACGCAACAAAATGAGCAAGAATTAAGAAATTGAACCTGAATGAGAATCCGTAGTGATTTTGAATAGCGATACAAGCAACAGGGACAGTGAGCCACGACCGGAACTCGAATCAACAACTAGAATGGAAACCCCAGTACCTCCTTGATCGAAAGCGATTCTCGAAGGCCTTTCTCTACCAAAACGAAATTGAAGAAAATAGAAGTATATGTTCCTCTGTTTTTCCTGGTTTTATAAAACTTCTTTGAACAAAAGAAGAAAACTAAAAGTGATTTTTCTTGTTCCTCTTCTCGCTGTGAATAACCAGACTCCCTATATTCGAACTTTCTCTCCCTTTCTTTCTCTCACCCTTTCTCTTCTTGCTCTCCAAGAATCCCCTCCAGAAATGATCTCTCAAAATCTGTTATAATGAGTGTGGAGTCCTCTGTCGTGGGTGAGGAGTGTGTGTGAGAGGATTTTGGAAGATTTTGTCAGAAGCCGTTATCCCACGCGGCAAAGAGAGAGAGAAAGAGTGGGTTTTTGTTATTGGGTTGAATTTTGGGGCTTTTATTCTGAATTTGGGCTTCAATAAATTTGCCAAACTTGGGCCAAGACCAGCTGAACATCTAATTTAAGGCACCCACAAATAAGACTTTTGGTTGAATTAAATAAAACATTGTTAAAGATAAAGTTGGGACTATATATTTGTATTTTCAATTTTTGTACCTAAAAATAGAATTAAATTTAATAAAGAGGTGAATTCCTGTGAAAATAAGCTCAAATAATTATTCTAAAAATACTATGACTATTAGAGGTAACTCTAACGTGTGGGTCAAAAATTATATGTCTACAGCTGCTCCTCTTTGACGGGAAACATGGAGTGTTTTCAGGCAAAGAACAACAAGACATTTTTTTGACCCGACCTCTGCTTGGGGAAACCAAAATTGAAGGAAAGAGAACGTGAGCGAGCCCTGGTATTTGAGCTGCCTACATATCCTTGGTTACAAAGGAATCAGGCCACGTGTAGCTCGTAAGTAAGAAGGATAATGGAGTACCGAGGTAGGGAGTCGACTGAAGTGTCGTCGAGGTTCCGGTCCGCGGTCCCTGCTATTACATCAAAAATAAAGAAAAAATTACATCAGAAGAAAAGAAAAATACAAGATCCTATTTGCTTTTTATATTGTATCTTCCTTGAATTTCTACTCGATCTTCAATAAGCATCGGGAAAGATGGACCCTGTTCTTCAGGCGGGCTCCTGATGTTTCTTGTGCATTTGAAGTGACTCTGACATGGATTCCCTCGTTTTCCAGGTGGGTGCCTGATTTCCGAAACTTGACTGTGTATTCCTTCATTATCCAGGTGGGCGCTTGATTGCTAAAACTTGAATGTATTCCTTCATTATCCAGGTGGGTGCCTGATTGCTAAAACTTGAAATGTATTCCCTCGTTATCCAAGCGGGCCCCTGATTGCTAAACTTGAAATGTATTCCCTCGTTATTCAGGTGGGTGCCTGATTGCTGAACTTTGAATGTATTCCCTCGTTATCCAGGTGGGCGCCTGATTGCTAAACTTGAATGTATTCCCTCATTATCCAGGTGGGTGTCTGATTGCTGGAGTTTGAATGTATTCCCTCGTTATCCAATGTATTCCCTCGTTATCTAGGTGGGTGCCTGATTGCTAACAAAGCAAATAAAACAAAGAAACTTTTCGCCCTAGTCTGGAATCTGGGTACATCTGTGAGACTGCTGGGGACTTAGTTAAGCTTGGATGTATTCACTCATTTTCCAGGTGGGTGCCTGATATTACCACAAAACAACAAAACAAAGAAATTTTCTACTCCAGTTTGGAACCTGGACATATCTGCTGGGATTAATCGAATTATGTTACCTAAAAACTTCTAAGAATTTAAAAACTAAATCTCATTATCCAGGAGGGTCCTGAGAATTTTAAAATTAAATCCCATTATCTAGAAGGGTCCTGAGAACTAAATCCCATTATCCAGGAGGATCCTGAAAACATAAAAACTAAATCCCATTATGCAGGAGGGTCTTGAGAACTTAAAAACTTAAAAAAAAAAAATTCCATTATCCAGGAGGGTCCTGAGAATTTAAGAACTAAATCCCATTATCCAGGAGGGTCCTGAAATTTTAAAACTAAATCTCATTATCCAGGAGGGTCCTGAAAATTTAAAAACTAAATCCCATTATCTAGGAGGGTCCTGAAAATTTTAAAATTTAATCCCATTATCCAGGAGGGTCCTGAAAACTTAAAAACTAAATCTCATTATCCAGGAGGGTCCTGAGAACTTAAAAACTTTTAAAAAAAAAAACTCATTATCCAGGAGGGTCCTGAGAATTTAAAAACTAAATCCCATTATCCAGGAGGGTCCTGAAAATTTAAAAACTAAATCCTATTATCCAGGAGGGTCTTGAAAATTTAAAACTAAATCTCATTATCCAGGAGGGTCCTGAGAAATTTAAAGCTATTTTCCTTATACAGGAGGGTCCTGAAAACTAAAATTAAATTTCATTATCCAGGAGGGTCCTGAAAAATTTAAAGCTATTTCCCATTATACAGGAGGGTCCTGAAAACTAAAATTAAATCTCATTATCCAGGAGGGTCCTGAAAAGCTGAAAATGATTTTACCTGAACCATGCTCTCTTCTTGGGGCATTCTGAATAGAAACCTTTTGCTCCCTGAGCCATGCTTTCTTCATGGGAGGGCCTTGTGGATTGACAAATTTTCATGTTCCTATTTTAGACAAATAAAGTCTTGTTAGTTTGAAAACGTGGTGGTTAGTTTGTGGCATCATTGCTAGGGGTCTGCTTCTGCTGAGGAATATGTTCAAGTTTTAACTCTTGCTAGGGATCTGCTTCTGCTGACTGCCATGCTTCATCCTAATCAGCTGTGGTATTGCATTTTCATTCTGGACGCAGCTGCCTCCTTGTATTTTTTCAAAATTCAAAAATCACCTTATTGCTTGAACTTTGATTATCTGCATACCACTCATTTTAGATCATGTCCCTTGCGAGATTCCTGGCCAGGTTCCGCTTTGCGCAATTTAGAAGTTGGTAGTAGGCTTTGAAATCCTTTCCTGCTTGTTAGTCGTGGGCTAATTTGAAGGAAATTCATAAAGATAGACTCAAAAAGCAAAGTGTAATGATTTTGGGACAAAAAGGAATCACAAGAAAATCTTGAACACAGATGAAGGAAATTGAGAAAAGAAGGACTTATCTGAGGGAGGCAGCCAGCTCCAATGATCATGACATGCATTTCGGATTGATCAGCATAATCCGTCCAACCAATCATATTCAGCTTCAATGGCATGAGTACATACTTCGGGGACCGACCTTTCACTGATCCCATTTCTCTTGTTGGTTTATCTTTCAACTCACCATCGCCTTATGGTGCCCGTGAGGGTTTTCACCAATAAGACTCTCTCATTTTAAATTTTCTCTCATCTCACCATCGCCTTATGGTGCCCGTAAGGGTTTTCACCAGTAAGACTCTCTCATTTTATATTTCTCTCATTTCATGAAGGGAGTGTTGCCTCTGATGTCCATCATGTCCCTATCTCACTTGACGCGGCACCCTCAAAGACTGATCGGAAGGTCTTTCTTTGGACCGTAATGTAGGCTTTTGGACAGGGTTAGAAAGAAAGGTCGGCATGAAGGCTCAAAATAATTCAAGATAAAATAGGGATAAAATTACAACTTTGGAATCAGATCTTTCGAATTCTGGCCCAGTTCCTTTGGGGTCTGTGGGGAATTTTGATTTTTGTTTCAATGAGACCGAACCATAAGGCTGCCTACGTATCCTTAAAAGGAATCAGGTCGAACGTAGTTCAAAGATTTTTCCCTTTTTCTTTTGTTTGTTTGTTTCTTCTCTTCTTCTTCTTTTTTTTTTCTTCTCTTCTCTTCTTTTCTTTCCTTTTTTTTTCTTCTTTCGTTTTTTCTTTTTCTTCATTTTTTTTTCTTTTTTTTTTCTTTTCTTTCTTTTCTTCTCTTTTTTTTTTCTTCTTCTTCTTTTTTCTTATTTCTGCTACTGATTCCAAAAGAGGGCTATGAAAAGAAAGATAAATAAGGCTCAAAGGGGCAGCAAAGGATGAAAGTGTTTGGGTAGCAGAATAAAATGCCTTCGTCATTTCAACTTCGAACATGCCAATTACAAGATGCGATTGAAAATGAGTAAAGCGATCATACATAATACCTCTTAACGGCATCAGAATTGATAGCCATATCTACACACTTGCCTTCCATGTCTGTTAAATGCAAAGCACCATTAGGCAACACTCTCGTCACAACGAACGATCCTTGCCAGTTTGGGGCGAATTTGCCTTTAGCCTCCACCTGATGAGGAAGAATGCGTTTCAATGCCATTTGGCCCACTTCAAATTTTCGGGGACGCACCTTTTTATTGTATGCTTTAGCCATTCTTTTCTGATACAGTTGGCCATGACATATTGCAGCCAATCTTTTCTCATCAATCAAATTCAACTGTTCGAGCCGAGTTTTGACCCAATAGTCATCATCAATTTCGGCTTTCGCAACGATCCTAAGAGATGGAATCTCAACTTCTGCAGGTATAATTGCCTCAGTTCCATATACCAGTAGATAAGGAGTTGCACCCACTGAGGTGCGAACAGTAGTGCGATAGCCCAGTAATGCAAAAGGCAACTTTTCATGCCACTGTTGAGAACTTTGGACCATCTTACGAAGTATCTTCTTTATGTTCTTGTTAGCAGCCTCAACAGCTCCATTTGCCTTGGGGCGATACGGAGTGGAATTTCGATGCATAATCTTGAACTGTTGGCATACCTCTTTCATCAAATGACTGTTGAGATTAGCAGCATTGTCTGTGATGATCACCTTGAGAATTTCGAACCGACAAAGGATGTTTGAATGAACAAAATCCACCACTGCCTTTTTGGTTATGGACTTGAAAGTTACAGCTTCGACCCACTTGGTAAAGTAATCAATGGCCACCAGAATAAACCTATGCTCGTTTGACGCTGCCGGCTCAATTGGCCCCATAACATCCATGCCCCAAGCAACAAAGGGCCAGGGTGCGGACATTGTGTGTAACTCAGATGGAGGGGAATAAATTAAATCACCGTGTACCTGGCACTAATGACACTTGCGAACAAAACTGATACAATCCCGTTCCATGGTGAGCCAATAATAACCTGTTTGGAGTATCTTTTTTGCCAATACATACCCATTCATATGTGGACCGCAAACTTCGGAATGTACTTCGGCCATGATAATTGAAGCTTCTTTAGCATCTATGCATCTCAACAATCCTAAATCCGGAGTCCTCTTATACAAGATTCCTCCGTTCAGGAAAAATCCACTGGCCAGACGTCGAATGGTCCTCTTTTGGTCACCTGTAGCATGTACTGGATATAGTCCTGACCTGATGTATTCCTTGATATCATGGAACCAAGGCTCGCATCGATTTCCTCTTCCACCACATTACAATAGGCATGTTGATCACGAACTTGGATATGTATGGGGTCGACATAAATCTTGTCTGGATGATGTAAAATTGATGCTAGAGTGGCCAAGGCATCAGCAATCTCATTATGAATCATGGGAATATGTCTAAACTCAACTGACCTGAAGCGTTAACAAAGATTATGCATGTCGATAAGGTATGAGCTTCAAATCTCGAGTTTCCCATTCTCCTTGAATCTGATGGACCAAAAGATCTGAGTCTCCCAGAACAAGTATTTCCTAGACTCCCATGTCTATAGCTAATTTCAGACCCAGAATGCATGCTTCGTACTCAGCCATGTTGTTGGTGCAATAAAATCGAAGCTGGGCTATTACAGGGTAACATTGCCCTGTTTCAGAGATAAGTACAGCCCCTACTCTGACCCCTTTCATATTAGCAGCTCCATCAAAGAAAAGTTTCCAACCTGGTATTTCATCGTGGGCAACCTCGTCAACATTCATGACCTCTTCATCAAGAAAATAAGTCTTCAATGGCTCGTATTCATCATCCATCGGATTCTCGGCCAAATGGTCGGCCAAGGCTTGGGCTTTCATCGCGGTGCGAGTCACATAGATGATATCAAACTCTGTGAGTAAAATCTGCCATTTCGCAAGTCTTCCCGTGGGCATAGGCTTCTGGAAGATATACTTTAGAGGATCCATGTGAGAAATGAGATAAGTAGTGTGGGATGACAGATAATGCTTCAACTTTTGTGCCACCCAAGTCAAGGCGCAACACGTCTTTTCAAGCAGTGTATACTTAACCTCATAGGGGGTGAACTTCTTATTGAGATAATAGATTGCTTGTTCCTTCTTTCCTGTGATGTCATGTTGACCCAACACGCAACCAAAAGAATGGTCCAAGACTGTCAAATAAAGAATTAAAGGTCTTCCAGGCTCTGATGGGACCAACACCGGTGGATTCGACAGGTACCTCTTGATCTTATCAAATGCTTCTTGACACTCGTCAGTCCATCTGACTGCGGCATTCTTCTTCAGCATCTTAAAGATGGGCTCACAGGTTGTCGTGAGTTGAGCAATAAACCTGCTGATGTAATTTAACCTTCCAAGCAGGCTCATCACTTCTGTTTTATTCCTTGGCGGTGGTAATTCTTGAATGGCTTTGATCTTTGACGGATCCAACTCAATACCGTGCCAACTGACTACGAATCCCAGTAGTTTACCGGACGGGAAACCAAATGCACACTTCGCCGGATTGAGCTTGAGATTGTACCTGCGGAGCCTTTGGAAAAACTTTCTCAGATCTTTGGCATGGTCAGACTGCTTTTTTGACTTTATGATCACATCATCTACATAAACCTCAATCTCTTTATGTATCATGTCATGAAACATGGTGGTCATTGCCCTCATATAAGTTGCCCCAGCATTCTTCAAACCAAATGGCATTACCCGATAACAATACGTTCCCCATGGCGTGATGAATGCTGTCTTTTCTGCATCTTCCTCGTCCATCAAGATCTGATGATATCCCGCGTAACAGTCCATAAAAGATCCAATCTCGTTCTTGGCACAATTATTGATCAAAATGTGAATGTTTGGCAACAGAAAATCATCCTTTGGGCTTGCTTTGTTGAGATCACGGTAATCAACACAGACCCTGGTCTTTCCATCCTTCTTTGGCACTGGCACAACGCTGGCTAACCAAGTGGTATATCGAGTGACCTGAATGACCTTTGCAGTAAGCTGCTTCGTGATTTCTTCTTTGATCTTCATACTCATATCAGGCTTGAACTTTCGCAACTTTTGCTTGACGAGGGGACATGCTGGATTAGTTGGTAATTTATGAACTACCAGATCAGTGCACAACCCGGCATCTCGTCATAAGACCAAGCAAAGACATCTTTGAATTCGAACAATGTTTAGATTATTTCCTCCTTCGCTTGTGGTTCTAGATGCACACTTATCTTGGTTTCCCTAACATCATCTTGGTCCCCTAAATTGATTGCTTCAGTCTCACTCAAATTAGGTTTTGGTTTTTCTTCAAATTGTTTTAGCTCTTTGCTGATTTGTTCAAATGCCGCTCCTTCATCATATTCTATTTCATCATCATACTCTACTTCTTGGATTGTTATTTCACAATTAGATTGGCTTTTAGAACTCGGCTGAAAATTCCTCATGCATGTCATGTCACTGCAACCAGCATAAAAAGAACTGTACAAAAGAAACAAAAATAAAACACTATTAAGAATAATGGAAAACGGGAAATTGCATTTCATTGAAAGTAAAAGGATAGCAAGGTCTAAGCGTCAAGATAAGCAAAACTTAAAAAGAAAGATCCGGATTACAACCCTGGAATGACCTAGATAACATAAAAGGAAATAAAGCAAACTACCAAAACTCCTTCCTAGTGGGGAGAGGAGTAACTTCCCAATTGCTAAGCTTCACGTTTGGGCCAACAAATTGCATATCTGCTTTGCTAGAGCCTTTACCAATCTCTACCATATTGACCTCTTTAAAAAGACTTCAGAACCCTTTGGTTATCTCTTCATCAATATTGACCCCAAGTTCTAGGAATGAGGAGGTTGGAGGTTTTTCAACTCCTGGTTTGACAAAAGACTTGGAGATGTGTGGGACGGGCTTGGGGAGAGATCATACTTTCTGTTTTGGGTTCCTAAGCCTTTTAATGTCTTCTTCTGTGGGTGTGAATCCCAAACCAAATGTGCCATAATTCCCATTGGGACGTATTGGATGCACAATACCTTACAGAGATGATCCTAAACCCTTGCCCGGCACAAAACTGTTCTTCAACATTTCATTCGCAACCATAACAGATGCGGAGGATAACTTGGGACCCGGAATGCATTTTCCTTCAGTGATCTTATCAACAGACACCATTTCGAAAGTTTGAAAAACCCAAGGTCCTTTATCATCCTCAGCTTCAACGAACGAAACAATTGTGTCGTTGCAGGCCGACAAATCTTCCTCACCGTGCACCACTATTTCTTGCCTGTCCCATTCGAATTTTACCATTTGGTGCAGAGAGGACGGGACCACCTTAGCAGCATGTATCCAAGGCCTTCCCAACAACAGATTGTAAGAGACAGCCACATCCAACACTTGGAATTCCATGGTAAATTCAACTGGCCCTATTGACAATTCAAGCATTATGTCTCCAACAGAATCTTTACCTCCTCCATCAAAGCCTCGAACGCACACACTGTTCAGGCGGATCCTCTCGGTGTCAATCTTCAGTTTTTGCAGAGTAGACAAAGGACAAATATTCGCACTAGAGCCATTGTCAACCAAAACCCTTAAGATAACAGAATCCTCGCACTTCACTGTGAGATAAAGAGCTCGGTTGTGTTCTGTACCCTCGATAGGAAGTTCATCATCCCAGAAAGTGATCCTGTTTGCTTCGAAAATCTTGCCAGCTATCTTTTCCAAGTGGTTCACTGTGATCTTATCAGGAACATGTGCCTTATTTAAAATCTTCATCAAGACCCTACGATGTTCTTCTGAGTGTATCAGCAGAGACAAAAGGGAAATTTGAGCTGGCGTTTTCCTTAACTGCTCTATAATGGAATAATCCTGCCCTTTCATCTTCTTCAAGAACTCCTCAGCCTCTTCCTCGGTAACCGATTTCTTTACTAGCAATTGATTATCTCTGAATGGCTTGGCTTTCCTTAGATCTTCTGTGGCGAAACATCTCCCAGAACGAGTCAATCCTCCAGTCTCATTTACTTCTTCCTCCACTTCTTTTCCTTTGTATGTCACTATTACTTGCTTGTAATTCCATGGAACAGCCTTGGTATCAGCCACCGGCGGTTGAGTTACTGGTTTAATGATGATAGGGGTAATAGGAGCCCCTTTCACCACTAGGGTAGGCTTACTTGGAATCCTCGGCACTATCACTTTTGAGCTTTCTGGATTTGCCGCAATATCTTTTGACATTCCTTTCACGACCAACACCGGTGGTTTCAAATTGAATGGCCTCGGCTTTTCTGTCGCCCCTTCAACTGTCACAAGCTTTGCTTTGGTGGAGTCTGGATCCTTAACCAAATTGTTTTCACTGGCCCGAATCATCATGACGGACTTATAAGACTTCTTGGGTTCTCCATCCTTATAACCTACTTCAATCATATGTGTCTCTTCATGGGCAGGGAGAGGGTTTTGGTTAATGTTTGGAGTGTCTGGGCTTTGGACTACAATTTGGTTTGTATCAATGAGCTCTTGGATTGCCCATTTCAAATGCCAACACTTCTCTATGTCATGGCCGGGAGCATCAGAACAATAGGCACATCTTAGGGAATAATCAAGGTTCTTTGGAGGGGGATTTGGTATTTTTGACTCAATTGGCCTCAAGACGTCCAATTGCCTTAATCTTTGGAATAGACTGGTGTAGGATTCTCCAGGTGGGGTAAAAGTTTGTTTCCGCTGTTGCCTCTGTCTCCTATAATCTGATCTTGGTCGAAAGTGTGGACCATTGGGGTTTTGGTAAGGTTGTGGAAATGGGTAGGCATTTTGTGGAGCTGGTAGGTATTCTGTGGGACAGGGGCACGCCATTGTGGGTAAGGAAGGGGTGGAGCATATGACTGGGCATGGTGAACAAAATATTGGGGTGGTCTGGTTAAGTCTTGGGGGTTTTGTGGGAAAAAGTAATGTTGAGGTGTATTATATGGAGCTTGGGTATAGGTTTGAGGTCGGGATCGAGGATGGATGTACTGGTGAGGTGAACCCCTCTGGCCCTGCCATGATCTGGAGACAACCATAGCGACCTCTTCCTTTTTCTTCTTGCCTAGCAAACTTCCGGTACCACTTTGGATTGCCTGGGTAGTTGCTTTTATAGCAGAATAACTCATGATCTTACTCGACTTGAGCCCTTCTTCCACCATTTCTCCCATCTTCACCACATTATTGAAAGATTTACCAATGGCTGAGATCAAGTGTCCATAGTAAGTGGGCTCCAAGGCTTGGAGGAAGTACTTAACCATCTTGTCTTCTTCCATTGGAGGATTGACTCGTGCAGCTTGCTCCCTCCATCGGAACCCATATCCTCTAAAGCTTTCACTGGGTTTCTTTTCCACCTTGGTCAGAGATAGGCGATCTGGAACAATGTCTATGTTGTACTGAAAATGTCGGGCAAAGGCCTGAGCCATATCGTCCCAGGTGTACCAACCTATTAATGTCCTGGCGGGTGTACCATTCTAAAGCTGCCCCACTCAAACTTTGGCTGAAGTAGGCTACTAGTAATTCATCTTTTCCTCTGGCACCTCTCATTTTACTGCAATAACCCCTTGGATGGGCAACTGGATCCCCATGTCCGTCATACAAGTCAAACTTGGGCATCTTGAATCCGGCAGGTAGTTGGACATCGGGAAACAAACATAGATCCTTATAGGCCACACTAACCTGGTTTCCCCACCCTTGCATATTTCTCAACGATTGCTCGAGACTCTATAACTTCCTAAACATCTCCTCCTGCTCTGCATTCTTGGGTGGTTTGTCAGTTTCGACATGAGGCTCAAACTGGTGGGTGTAGGAGTAAGGGTCTGGGACTTTGAAAGTGGGCTCCGGTGCATGGTAATGGGCATCTGGGGCGGGAAATGCGGGTTCACTAGAGGATCGATAAAGGGTAGTTTGTGGTGGGGTTACAAAACTAGGAGCAGCTGTTGGAGCAGGGTATGAGGTTGTTTTGACTGGTGGAGCATGAAAAGTTTGGGCTGAAGTGCCGGGGTAATTGTGGTAAGGGATGAAACCAGGTGTGTGTTGTGGGGAAAGATCAATGATATTGGACATCTGGGAGTGAAAAAGCGGTGGAATAGAAACAGGGTTTTCTGTGTAGTTGGTGGGGAACGAGGGTGGAGGGTGTCCCTTAACCCATGCCTGATACATTTCTGCCATTTAATGTTTCAACCTCCGGACCTCCTCTTGCAATTTCGATTCCGACTCCACAATTTCTCTCGGTGGGTCTACAACTGCAGCGTCTGTTTCCTTGCTAGCCATGACTGTTTGGCGCTTTGATCGGGTGTTATATGGATGACTTGCCAGGATGCCAACAAACTAACCACTTTCCTGGACGGATTAGAATATAACAAAGGACGACAACACAAAACCAACATGTTAGCATTAGGGCATATATCAGATAATAATATCACATTACGTGCAATGCACCTAGCAACAAATAGCGGTTCTAACATGGCTGTGAGGGTCACAAGGTCATACGGCATCATCCCAATTTACTTATTTCAATCTTGCCTTCTCTCTTTTTTTGTTTTTCCCTACACCTCTCACCACTTTCTCTCTTTTGATGCAAAAATGACTTGATAAAACCCAAAAAGTGATGGAAAAATAAAATTCGGGATTTTCCATTTAAAGCCTTTGATAATAAGTATGATGATGCAAGACCCGACACACTTGACTACACTTTGACCGACCTTGACACTACTTACAGGATTCAGTATTCCTAGAAAGACATGAAAATAAAGACAACATGAGACAATCTTAAAACATTTAAACAGAATGGACCCTTAAACTTGCTCCTGAGTGCAATTGTCCTGGCTGGGATGGTCTTGGGCTATCTGCCGCGCTCAAGTTTTGTAACACGCCTCGTAGAGAAGCTCCAATGCTAGGAACGAAGACCCTGGCCCGTGCCCCTGCCTCCTGAAGACCAACCCTAAGCAAATACTGGCTATGCTGCTCCACATTTGCTGCCAATTCCACTAGCTGAGACTTTATCAACTCAAACTTAACCCTGGGATCTTGATCCGGTGCCTCCTCAAAATCGATTGTTTTAGCTGCCCGCCCCCTAGTTGTGCTGGAAATGGGGTACTGTCTCCTGGTGGGACGGACTGTAACCAAATCAGGTACTCCTGAGTACACTCGGGCCTGCCAACATCTTTTACTAATGTATCTTTCTTCATCCTCTTTGCATTGTTCCTGTATTGTACATACTTGATTTCGTCAACCACCCTCTTGTTAAAATTCATGATGTACCTCCGCAGGTTCAAAGTTGGAGGCTCCTCTTGTCGTCTGCCCAACTGTCGCATTACCCTGACCGGCGTATATGGCCTAACACACTTGAGTCCTATCAGCATCAGGAAAGGTTGCATGAGGCATCCTACTAGGATATCATCTAAAGGTAACCAAAGGTAGGCCCATAGAACATTCTCGTTTGTCCTCAAATCAAGGAACTCAATCCAAGCTGTGACACCTACTGGGTATGTTAATTTAGGAGACTTCTTCCTACGCTCGATGCATATCACCCGATCCCTCAAGGCACGGTCGATGGGGCAAAGTAAGGAAGCTGTGTGCAAATGCTCCATCATCCATAATTGAGCTGTCACTCCTCCTTTTCGGGGATGCGAGGCATTACTAAACCCTTTTGGATAAAAGGCTTAATAAAACTAGAAAAGGGGTTTCCAATTTGGAAAATGACAAAGAGATGGATTAATTATGAAAATTTAGAGTCGCCACCTGACAAGTGATTATGGTGTGCCGGGCCACCGTTTTAAAACTTGGACTTAAAGTCAAGTTCATACCAGAGAGTTGGGTAAGGGGGTTTATTTGTTTCGGGGAGAAGATGTTAGGCATTCCCCGAATCCCGTGAAAGTCACGGTTGCGTACTCGATTCAGTTGGCTTTTAATACATTTGAATTGGGATAAAAAAACACAAGAGTCTTGAGGTCATTCTCACCTAATAAAGAAGAAAAACAAATTCGAAGTTTGACGAGTTTCACCTTTGATCCTCATATACAAATACCTTGGGGCATTCCCCGGAATGTCAAATACACAAGTCCTTCGGGGCATTCCCCGGATAAATTTAACTAAGGAATGACCTCTCGCCTCGAAAAGACTAATAAAACATCCTAGTATTGCCTACCCAAGCATGGTCGTCCTAAACATGCTACTAGCGAGTAATGTAATAAGATAAGAAAATGAGATTTAAAAATAAAGAAAGATAAGAGTTCAGCTCGTGACCTTGTTCTTTTAACTTTTGTTTTATGCATTTAACCAAACCCAATCTAAAGAGCCACAAAAGACAAGAAAAAGAATGAAAGGTCACCGCAAATAGGGATTTTCTATCGCAGATCCCATATGCGAGACGCATATTGTGTGCAAGAATCGAAGATCGTAACAGAACCCCAGATCAAGGTTCGATATCAAATGCGATCCAGTATGCGATCGCAAAGTGTGTCTGCGAGCCGCAAATTTCACGCAGAGATCACAAATCAAAACAGAATTCCTGGGTAAGATTTAATGTCAGAAATGCGACAATCAGGTCAAGAATGTGAACCGCATATCAGTTATGCGGTCGCAGAGTCCACCCCAAACGCAAAATGCGAATTGCATATCAGTTATGCGGTCGCAGAGTCAACCCTAAAACGCAGACTAATCCAGTGTTTCTGGTGATTAGGTTCGAAATGCGAACCGCATATCAGTTATGCGGTCGCAAATTCAACACCAAATGCATACCAATCTTATGTTTCTGTTTTAACTTCTTTGTTAGAGTATTGCATTGTGGCATCAACTGCTCTACTTTATTTGCTAAAGTATAATTTGAGTGTATCAATTCATGGAGTTAGCAATCTAGAACAAGTATTCATAGATTTATCGGGCTTCAATCATACAAATAGAGTAAATGAGAATTAAGAAATGAACCTGGTAGAGAGTTCCTACTGTTGTTTTGAAAGTCTATGCTAGCAAAAGACCACGAACCACGATCGGAACTCGAACCGGCAGCTAGGTCGAACCCAAGCACCCCTCGATTGAGATTGGTTCCTAAAAAACTCTTCCCCACTCCAACCGAAATCGAAGAAGACGGAAGTATATGTCACTCTGTCTTTTTGTTTTTTTGTTTTTTTAAAAAAGGAAATTTGGAGAAGAAGAAGAAGAAGACTCTGAAAATCCCCCCTGAAAAACTCAGATCCTTTCCTCAAAACCCTCTCATCGTTCTTGCTCTCCAAGGAAAACTCTCACTGACCCTCCAAGGAATTTCCCAGAATCTGTTATCATTGAGTGCAAAATCGTGGGTCAGGTCGATCGCGTAAGGGTGAGGGAATATTTTGGTATCAGAGTTTGTTAGCGTACGTGGCAACAATGAAAGGAAAGGGTTGGGGTTTTTGCTGAATTTGGGTTGCTGCATTTGGGCTTGTGTTTGGTATTGGGCTTTAATATAAGTTTGGGCCAAAAACAAAACTGAAAGATCTGTTTTAAGTGCCCAAAAATGCTGGACTTGATTGAATTAAAAATGTTATCAAAGATAAGGGCTTGGGACTATTTTTAGTATTTTCAATTTCGCACCTAAAACAGAATAAATTTTAATAATGAAACGAATTCCTACAGAAATAAACCCTAATAATTATTCTACAAGTACTATGATTATTAGAGGTGATTATGATGCGTGGGTCAAAAACTACATGTCTACAGCAGCTGAAAAGTAGTAAATACAACTCCACTGGTCTCCAAAATACCTGTTGTGCGAAGAATCCGCTGATGCTGGTCTAGAAAATCTTGAGCATCCTCCGCTCCTCTCTGCTGAACTATGGAAGCTTAAGCCTCCCAAACTGCTCCAACCTCTTCTACTCCTTATTACTCATAGATGGACCAACCTCGGCCCCAGCAGCAGTAACCGGCTAAACTGGTAACACCTCCGGTGTCTGATGACCATGAGCTAGCTGCTCCGAAGTACGGCCAGCAGGAGTCTAAGCACCTGCCCTAGCCTTTGAAGTAGCTGGTGCAATTGGGATCAAAACCTCTTGAGCCAGGTTCGTGCACACAGTCAAAATCTAAGACAAGGCCTCTTGAAGGCCAAGAATAACAATAGGCACTACCGGTGCCTAAGCTGGTTTCCCCGGCTCAACTGTATCTGGAACCTGCTCCACAGCTGGAGCAACTGGTGGCTTCGCAGGTGCTGCTCTGCCTGTCGTGTCTCGCGACCCTAAATAGTGGTACTGGTGGTTGTCCACCTGCTCCGGTCGCACGTATCCTTACCATCTTGAGAGAACAAAATAGTCAAGGTTAAAACTTCAGAAATAACAAATTCGCATGACAAAGATGTAAGAAAGTGGAGTTACCTAATAGTTCGATAGCCTCTCAAAGATAAGTAAAGACATCTCCGTACCGATCCGCAAGACTCTACTAATCTTGCTCATGACTCATGAAACCTAAGCAACCTAGTGCTCTGATACCAACTTGTCATAGTCAAACTCCCATCGGAGCCGTGACGACGCCTAACACTACTTTCTAGGCAAGCCATCAGTCACTTGAGAACAATGATTTTGATAAAATAAGGTTTAATAAACTCAACAGCGGAAATATCATGAAATAATTGAGAATATAACAATAATACTACTACAACCATCCCATTGATCTGGTGTCAACGAGTACATGAGCACTACTGAATATCAAAATACAAGCCAAATCCTCTAATACAATTGTCAGAATAGTTGAACAGTAACAACAGAAATAATGAATGAGAACTTCAAGGTATGCGGACGGTATAGCAGTTACCTCATAGTCTCCTAAAAAGCTGGTAGCAATAGAACTCTAAGGATCACCTCGTCCGGAAGTACTTGGATCTCCATACGAAGTACAGAGTGTAGTATGAGTACAACTGGCCCCATTTACTCAATAAGTAACAAAACTAACCTTAGGCTGAAAGTAGTGACAAGCTCAGAAACAACAGTCAGAGACCAATATCAATAACCAGTAACGATTTAGAATATAAAGGAAATAGTAGAAAAAAGTAACTCAATGATATTATGTTCAACTTGTGCACATTACAGGAATTTAGGCATGTTTTCCATATATACAGTTAAAGATCAACACAAATAAAACATTTTATTTACCAGCCAGCAGGAGGAAAGTACATCTATATGCCTACATGTCAAATATACATGTCAAATCAACAATATCATCGTGGATCCATCAAGAATAATCACACTCAACATTGTCTGGGTGCCTGGCATAATTGTCCCTCATCAAGCACGTATATAAAATACAATGACTGCGCCTACAACTGATATGCCAGACTTCGGAGGGGCAGATCCTGCCCAAGCGCTAATCAGAATCACATAATCTAATAGTGAGGTGTGGTGCACTCATCGCCCTAAATCAATAACATTTATCCCAAGATTAGCCTGGCGTACGTGTCACCTCAAAATCATTACCAAGTCAGTTCTATCGCCCAAAATCAGTCATTAACCATGCAAGTCTCAGATATTCAAATAAGAAAGTACACGGATATAACATCATGACTGAGATTATGTGTACAATTAAGGCAAATAGCTCAAAAACAGCAAGAATATCCCTATCAAGTTTCAAACAAATAACACATAGCCTAGATATGATTTCTAATATGAATCTGAACTTAAATAATCCTACAGGTTTAGAAATACGGATATAACGAGGCATAATAGATAACTATTCCCATAATAGTCTAAAAGCCAACTCAAATCATGAACATACTGGTGCAGGCACACACGCTCGTCACCTAGCGCGTACGTCACCCCCAATATCTTTTATATAACAAAGTTCCCATGGTTAAATCTTACCTCAAAACGTGCAAATCAATAGTCCAAAAAGCCCTTACCATGCGAATCGGGCTCCGAACGGCTTGAATCTAGTCACAAACAACATATTATCATCAGATACATAAGAAACAACTTCAAATAATAAAGCTTTGATCTTTATCAAAATTAAAAAGTTAACCCAAAAGGTTAACCCGGGGCTCACACCCCGAAACCTGGTCAAACTCCAAAATTCCGAACACCCATTCAATTACAATTTCAACCATACAAATTTCATCCAAATCCGACCTAATCGGCCTTCAAATCCTCGATTTTTTCTTTAGGAAAGTTTTTACCAAAATTCTTAATTTCTTCACTTTAACTCCCAATTAAATGCTATAAAATGATGGAATCATGAAATATAAATAAATCCGAGTCAAAAATACCTACTCCAATCCAAAACGTAAAAATTCCCTCCAAAACTGCCCAATTCCAAGCTCTCTAACTCAAAATGTGATATAATGACCAAACCCTCGAAAAGAGTGCAATATAGTCTGCCCAGGCATTACCCTTCGTGATCGCGACCACATCTTTGGGATCGCGAAGAACAAACTTCCAGCTCCACAAAAGACCCAACGCAAATGCAAGGCCAAGGATGAGAATGCAAAGCACAACGCACCCTGACACTATGCGAACACGGGCATAGCTTTGCGACCACGAAGACTTACAACCAGATGCCCGCAGCCGACTTACCTTCTACACAAACGCGATGTCTATAATGCGATAGCGAAGGCCATTGAATAACAAACCATTGCGAATGCGATTACCACTTTGCGAACGCGAAGAACAACCTGCCTGCCTTTCAAAAATACACTATACGATCGCGACAGCCCTTCCGCGATCGCGAAGAAGGAAACCAGACATCGTAATCAACTATGCCAAACATGGAGAAATGGCCCGAAACACACCCGAGCCCCTCGGGACCCCATCCAAACATACCAACAAGTCCTAAAACACAATATGAACTTTCTCGAAGCCTCAAATTACATCAAACAGCAACAAAATCACGAATCACACCTCAATTCAAACCTAATGAAACTAATGAACTTTCAACTTCTAAAACTCATACCGAGCCATATCAAATCAACTCCGGATGATCTCAAATTTTGTATACTAGTCCCAAATGATAAAACGGGCCTATCCCAACTCCCGGAACCAAAATTCGGACCATATATCAACAAAATCAACTCTTGGTCAAACGTCTCAACCTTCCAAACCTTCAACTTTTCAACTTTCGCCAAAAAGCCTCAAATCAACCTATGGACCTCCAAATCAACATCCGGACATACTCCTAAGTTCAAAATTACCATGCGAAGCTATTGGTACCATTAAAAATCTATTCTGGAGTCGTCTATACAAAGGTTAAACTCCGGTCAACTCTTTCAACTTAATCTTCAACCTTGGGACTAGGTGTCCTAATTCACCTCAAGACCTTCCCGAAATCAATCCAACTACCCCCGGCAAGTCACATAATCACAAATGAATATTGGAGATGCAATAAATAGGGGAATGGGGCTACAATACATAAAACGACCGGCTCGGTCGTTACGAGAGGATTAGCACATTTATACACCATCGTGTATATGACTTCAGTGAGTTGGAAGATATAGTTGAATGAGTAAGTGAGGGTTCATCAGGCTTAATGTTCTTCCTTGGAGTATGATTACCTCTTTGGGATCGGCCTAGGCTCGATTACATCTAGCGAGACATGAGTAAGTTAGATGTTTGGAAATAGCTTTTTTTAGAAATGTTAATGTCACCACAATTGTTTTGAAAGGTCTTTGGGGTTGAAAAAATTATGGACAACCTTTATGAATTGAATGAATCAGGGTTCGAGCTAGTTATGATATTCTTTTCGAAATAAGGAATAGTATAGATTAGCTTCACAAACATCAAGAGTAGAAACTACGAATTGAGTTCTAAAGAGAAAATTTTACTTGGATATGCAACAGGTTAGTATGAGGTGAGTTAGATATGGGATCTAAAAGGATTCTGGAGAGATTGAAATAGTTCATAAAGATGTGATAAAGACTCTTCTCCCAGTAGCATTCAATAGAAAATATTCATAGCATTAAGAGCAGTTATCCATTACAAGGAATTTGGCATTTATGTTCACCGTTACATCTTCATCAATGTCCCTCATAATTGACATTAAAGAAGGGTGCGACTCTAGGACCTTCTTCATAGCTATAAATAGTGAGCTCAGTTGTCATTGTAAAAGGGAGGAATTTTCTTGAAAACTTATACTATATTTTATACAAAACTCAATCCAATCTTATCTTCTGATTTTTTGATTCTTTTGTTGTTGAGCCTGGAAACCTTGTTCTCGGAATTGTTGCTTCTGTTATTTCATCTATATATTAAGGCTAAATATTGCGTAACTCTTCAATTATTTGTTTATCTCAGGATCAAATTAATTCACTTATCTAGAAATCACGTATAAATTCAACTGTACCATTTTACAGATAAATAGTTTGCCACCCATCGTGGAGCCTAGAAAATCGTGTAATTAAATTGATCCTTGCCTTTTTTACTAACGTGTTTTGATCATTTTTGTCTTAGAAAAAATCATAAGAATGGCAAATAACACTGTTAAAGACATGCAGAACCCCAAGATTCTAGGGGATCGGCCTCATTCTAAGGACTCAATTAGCGATACCCATAACGAAGGGAGTGACACTACACCAGTGCATGATAGGCAGTATCCTCGATATGTTCGGGGGACCAGTCCTGATGAGCTGATGAAGAACATGTTGTCGGAGCGGTAAGGGTCTTGCAAGTGCAACAAGCGATCATTCTAGGCCACCTCAAGTGACAAGATAAAGTTATGACAGAATTAAAGCAAGCGCTGACGGGAGCTTCAAATAACGCAAACAGACCGGAAAGGCCGACATATTCAGGATAGCACAAGAGAGTCCGAGCTGCTACAAGAGTTCGTTACCCCATTTCATAAGGAGAGAATGTTGCTCCCGGCTGTCCCGAATGAATGGACGGCTGAAGCGTTCACCAAAGAATTGAATCTGAGGAGTTTAGACGCTTCCCAGAAATTAAAAAAGAGCCTACTCGAGTTTCAATCAACGACCTGGGCGAACATCCACAACCGGTATGAATCAAAATAAGGATCGAAGATGATCAGGTTGGTTTTTCATCGTCGACCAACGGACAGGAAAAGAATAAGGAAAAATAAAGGATGATTATGATGCGGACAGGCGGACTTCGAGGGGCCCATTTTTTCCTTACAAACAAACTGAAGGCCGCAGCAGAAGTTGTCGGACAACGGGCAGGTTCACGATCGACAGGAGGACTGAATGCGGTCGGAATAATCGACCATTGCAGGATAAAGAAGTGGCAGGCTCACGGGATCTTTCCTACCCCAAATTATTGGACTACCACTTCAACGTCAGTATAATGGAATTGGTATCGGCCATGAGAAACATCAATAAGCATGGTTCCTAAGACCGATGAGATCTGATTCTAACCAGAGGGACCCTAACTTATGAAGTGAATACCACGGGACGAATGGCCACCAGACAGGGGACTATCGAATCTCCGGGAGGAAGTGGCAACATTATTAAAGAATGGTCACCTCAAAGAATTATTGAGTGACCAAGCTAAGAACAATTATGGTTGTAATCGAGACAACGCGGAACCCTTGAAAGCGGGAGAAGATCCCCCGCGTCAAACAATCAACATGATCTGCGGAGGGAATGAGAATAACTGGGTCACCTTTTAAGCAGCAAAGAAGACGAAAGTATTAATAACGCATAGCAAAAGGCTTCGGGAAGACGATATTGCTTCTATGGAGGATGACGTAGATGGATTGCTGCTACCACATAATGATGCATTGGTAATTTCCTTAAATGTGCTAGATTTTAAGATTAGACGTGTTTTAGTGGATCCAAGGAGCTCGGCTAATATCATAGAATGGAGAGTATTAAAGCAAGATAAACTCACTAGAAGTATTATTCCGGCCATAAAGCTCCTCGTCGGATTCAACCTCTCAAGTGTGACAACTCGGGAAGAAACTTTATTACTCACAAACGCTGAAGGAGTAATAAAAATAACTCTTTTCGAAGTGGTAGATAGTGATATGGGATACAACATCATTCTGGGAAGACCATGGTTGCACGAGATGAAAGTTGTACCATCAGTTGCTGAAGTTTCCAACACCCGAGGGAATTAAGCAGATAAGGGGTGACCAACCAGCGGCAAGGGAGATGAATGCAATTTCGGTCTCCAGTAGCAAAGGAAAGGAACACGTGGTATAGCAATTACAAGGTCCGGCACCTACTCTTGAACTAGATGAAATTAGCCAGGTGTCAAAAGATAATCAAGTGCCGAGATATTTCCAAGTTCCAGAATAGACAGATGTGACGAAGTCCACAGCGGAAGAGCTGGAGCAAGTGGCATTGTTCGAGAAATTCCTAGAAAGGAAATTCCACTTAGGGACAGGACTACACCCGGAACTCAGGTTTGACTTCATTAAAATCCTTAAATCTAACACCGATTGTCTTGCATGGTCGCATGAGGATATGACAGGCATCCCGACAGAGGTAGTACTACACAAGTTAAGCTTGGATTCTAACATACCTCCAGTAAGACAAAAGAGCGCCCGATTGCCGAAGCCAGGAATAAATTCATCAAAGAAGAGGTGATCATCTTAAACATCTGCAAGAAACTTTCGACATCCTAAGGAAGCATAATATAAAGCTTAATCCAGAGAAATGCGCGTTCGGGGTCAGCTCTAGTAAGTTTATGGGATTTCTGGTATCACAAAGGGGGATTGAAGTAAAACCCGATAAGATCAAGGCCAGAAGATATCCCGGACCAACTGACTAGTGTGAAGGAAGTCCAAAGGCCTAAGGAGAGATTGGCAGCTTTGAGCAGATTCATTTCCCGATCGTCAGAAAAGTGTCATCGTTTCTTCGCATTGCTCAAAAAGAAAAATACTTTTGAATGGACCCCGAAGTGCCAGCAGGCTTTGAGGGATTTAAATAAATACTTGTCAAGCCCACCATTTCTTTCAAAACCAAAAGAAGGGGAAACATTGTTGGTTTACCTCGCGGTCCCGAAAGTTGCGGTAAGTGCAATTTTAGTTCGAGAAGACGAAGGTACGCAATCTCCCATTTATTATGTTAGTAAAGTTTTAATGGGAGCAGAAACTCGTCCCACATTTGGAAAAATTGGCCTTAGCTCTCGTAATAGCCGCTCAAAAGCTGAGGTCCTATTTCCAATGCCACCCGATAGCCATAGTGTCTACTTTCCCTTTGCGGAACATCCTTCATAAACCCGAGCTCTTGGGTAGATTGGCCAAATGGGCCGTCGAAATGAGTGAGTTCGACATACAATATAAGCCGAGGACTGCAATTAAATCGCAAGTCTTGGCTGACTTCTTGGCCAATTTTAGTTCGGGACTTTTGCCTCAGCCAACCAAGGAAGAAACGATGATGTCAGAATTGACATCAGGGTCTTGGACCTTATTTATAGACGGAGCTTCCAACGTGGAAGGGTCCGAGCTCATTATAGTCTTAATCACATCTTCGAGGGAAACCCTGAGGCAAGCAATAAAGACGGTCCATTTAACTAACAATGAAGCAGAGCATAAAGCTTTGATTGCAGGAATCGAATAGGCACGGGGACTTGATTCCGAGGTCATACAAATCAAATGCGACTCACAGCTGGTAGTAAATCAGGGCTATGGGATCTTCGAGACCAAAGAGGAGTGCATGCAACAATATGTGGTAAAGGCTCAAGCTCTGCTAGCGTGATTTCGAGAGTGGTCAATTACTCATATCCCAGGGGAAGAAAATGCAGAAAAAGACGCATTGGCAAACCTAGGATCATCAACAGAAACAAAGTGATTGGAATCTGGGCCAGTAGTACAACTGATGAACTCAACCCTGGATATAGATGGTTACTACGAAGTAAATTCAACTAGTCTGGTCTGGGACTGGAGGAATGAAATTATTGATTATCTCGAACAAGGGAAGCTACCTGAAGACTCCAAAATGTCCCGGGCGCTGCACACCAAAGCAGCACGATATAGCTTCAAGGGAGGCAAATTGTATAGAAAATCTTTTCAATGCCCGCTGGCCTGATGCTTAAGAGCATCCGAAGCTAACTATGTCATGAGAGAGGTCCACAAAGGGATATGCGGCAACCACTCAGGCGTGGATTCCTTGGTGTTGAAGCTAGTAAGGGCAGGATATTACTAGGTCCGCATGGAACAAGACGGCAAGGACTTCGTGCGGAAATGTAATAAGTGTCAACACTACGCGCCACTGGTGCATCAACCGGCAGAACCCTTACATTCAGTCCTATCTGCGTGGTTGTTCATGAAATGGGGAATGGATATCGTCGGACCATCACCACTGGCTCCCAGAATGATAAGATTTCTTTTAACATTAACTGATTATTTCTCTAAGTGGATGGAAGCAGGTCATTATTAGAAAATCGGAGAACGCAAAGTGGTGGGTTTCTTGTGGAATAATATAATTTGTAGGTTCGGAATACCAAAAGAGATAGCATGCGACAATGGGCCACAATTTATAGGCGCAGAAGTTAAAAGCTCCTCCAAGATTTAAAAATAAAGAGGATCACATCTTCCCCTTATCATCTGAGTGCAAACGGTCAAGTGGATCTACGAACAAAATAATTATTCAAAGCCTCAAAAAAAGGTTGGAAGCGGCTAAAGGAAATTGGCCCGAGAAATTACCCGGAGTTCTATGGGCATTCCGAACTACGACCAAGTCGAGCACAGGGAAAACCATTTTTTCCCTCATGTACGGTGTAGAAGCTTTAATCCCGGTGGAAGTAGGGGAACCGACCTTGAGATACTTCCAGGCAGAAGAAGAATCGAACAACGAAGCAATACTTGTCAACTTGGAACTGCTCGATGAACGTTGGGAATTGGCATATGTAAGAATGGTAACTCAAAAGCAAAGAATGGAGCGGTATTATAATCGAAGAGCCAACTTCTCTTATTTCAAAGTAGGTGAATTGGTCCTAAGGAAAGTAACTCACAATACCGGGGAATTCAATGCGGGAAAGCTAGGTCCAGCGTGGGAAGGCCCCTACCGAGTTTCAGCTATCACCGGAAAAGGTTCATACGAGTTGAAAAACCAAAATGGAGAGAAGTTGCCCAGCAATTGGAACGTGGCACACCTCAAAAGATATTATTGTGATGAATATTATCTGACCAGAAAGTATGTGTTGTACTCTTTTTCCCTTCATTCAGTTTTGTCCCAATTGGATTTTTCTGTCAAGGTTTTTAACGAGGCAACAACAGAAAACATACTACGAAGATAGCAGCAATAAGACCTTTTATACCAAGGCACACAAGTAGAGATCCACTTGGGAATGGTTATATAATCTTTTGCTCTATAGCAAATTCCCACCGGGAAGTTAAGTTTGCTATTGAGCAAAGGTTATCTGATCATACACGAGCATAAACCACTAGAAGAGTTAGATAGTTCTTCGCTCGATAGCATAAATTCCTAAGGGAAAGTAAAGTGTGTTACCAAATAAAGGATTATCTAGCAATGCATTAATGGAATCTTCGAAGATACAAGACTTCCAGTGTTCCAATTCGTATTCTTCGCATTCGAACACTGGGGGGGAATGATATGAGGATACAGCAACAATGTCTACCACGTCGACCGAGAACAAAAATCGGAAATATAATTACATCATCAGGACCGGGGACTGTGCGAACAACCTCGTAGAAATAAGTTGTACAAGTTAGCCACAAGTAATGGTAATTTCTTTTCAGCATAGCAAGTGGTTATGTATTTCTTGAAAATAGAAGGAATAAAATAAAATTCTTTTGTTTTTTGTTTCTTGTCTGAACGATGAATCAACTTTTTCATTTGAAAGTTAAACAAGTACTTCAAATGCTAGTACCCTAATGAATAGGAGACATCCTCTCCAAGAGCACCGCATACATAAGAGGGCCCTCTCTTATAAAAGCCTTCACAGTAAAAGGCTAGTTCCAGAAGAATTTATGCCCGGAATCAAAAATACTTTTGGGGAAATACACCCAAAAGTTTCACATAATAAGATACAAAAAATTCTGCGCAAAATTCTTAAAGAAAATACAAAGATTAAAGGCTTGCATGAATATTTTATCTATGAGAAGACTCAAACAATACTTGAGCAAAAGATGTTTTTATTTACAAAAACATGACAAAATGGCATAGATACGAGAACTTGAAAAAGAAAAGAAAAGCTAAACTGCATTATCTCCGGAACTAGGAGGAAGAGAAGTGTCCGCGCTCCCGGAAAAAGTAGACGGATCCAACGATGGCTCAACATTTTCACCAGTTTGGCCTTCGGCATCATCATCCTCTGATTCTTCTTCAGTTCCCGAAAACTCAAAATCGAAACCAGAAGGACCAGGTGCATCAAACCTCGATGGGAGTCCACTTTTAGCAGCTAACTCAAGCTCGTGGACCTTAGCAATTTTGGCATCAAAGCCAATGACACCAGTTTTGGCCTCTTCCAAGGTTTTTCTCCTCATGCTGTATATGGCATAAGTTTTTTCAACAACAAGGGAAGTCGCTTGGCTCTTGAGTTCTTCTTTGAGTTGGGTTACCTCGGAAGAAAGGTTTTCCCGGGCGGACCTAGCAAATTTGAGGGTGACATCAAGGTCGCGGACAGTTGAACTAAAGAGCCTATTATGCTCGATAGTTTTCCTGTACTTCTCTTCCAGCTAGGCGTGTTTCGCTCCCACTGCAGCAAGTTCTTCAATTTTCGAGTTCAAGGCTGCCTCTAAGTGAATCACTCTTTCAGCGGAGGCAGCCTCACGTTTGGTTGCAACAAGAACGACGTTATGGACTTTCAACCCATTTGGCCCTGGATTCGTCATATCTAACCCTCAGAGGGCCTATTTCTTGGCTAAGGGTTACTACTTCTTGTTCGCTCTTCCGCAAACGAGCTTCTAATACAACAGCTTTATGGCTTTGGCTTCAAGTTTTGAAAGGCGAGCGACATGTTGCTCTTGCTCTACCAAAAGTTGATCCCATGTGGAGATAATCTTTCTTTTTCACGCATCAACCTCTGAAGGCCCTCGGAAGCAAAAAAGTTGGCCTACAAAGTAATAAGGGTAAAATTCAGGAGATGTTCACATCCAAAAATATGAGAAGTAAAATAGGAAGAAAAGAATGTACCGCTGCGACATTATGCATAGCATTGTTCAACAAGCACTCTCCAGAGAGTACTTGAATCTTTTCCCAGTCTTTCTCTGAAGCCAAAGGCTTCAGATAGTTAGCAAGATCCACCGGTCGGGATAGCAAGTTACATCCGGTAGAGACCAAAAGAGTAACGTTCCTCCTCCTTTGTGGATCTTCAAAAGGGGCAGCACAATTTTGTCTAAAATTCCCATGAACTGGGGACTGCGGAAGAGGAACCTCTTCTTCATGGTCAGACGCGGCCGGCGGAGGTGTTGTAGCAATTGCTGGTAGAAGAATGGATGAATATGGAAGTGATGTAGCAGTTACTAGTGTTGGTGAAGATGGAGATGAAGCCGATGGAATTGAAGAGTGAGAAGCAGTTGCGTCAAATGCAGTGCTGATTGTTGGATGCTCGCCAACAAAAGACAACAAGGGTCTGGTACTCCGCTCCGCAGTACCAAACAAAGCGATTGGGGCCCGAAAAAGGGAGTGGACATTATATACTAAATCAAAATCTCCCCAAAGTGCCGACGCATCATCCTCGGTTGGTGTAACTTTCTCAACAGGTTGAGCATCCTGTTGAGATGATGAGGATCGTCGTCTTTTAAGTAGAGAAGCTCCCTTATCAATAGCTTCTTCTTCACCATCAATCATCATAGTGTCTATGACCGGCTCGGAAGGAGGGCTAGTCACCATTGCTACCGGAGATGATTCGGAGGCATCGGTCCTCCCTTTTATTCTTTTCCCCGGCTGCAGAGGAGTGTCTTCTCTTTAATTGTTTGTCTTCCAGTCGCGAACTTTGAAAAGAAGTATTTGCTCTCGAAGTAGGCCCAGAGCAAACCTGTTAGAGTAAGCGCCTCCTGAAGAAGCCTTGCTGCATCAGCAGGGTCAGCCAAGACATCCTCCTCGGGAACAGTAATAAAGCCCGCGGATAGACCTAATTTCATAGACAGGTTAGAAGAGATCAATAAAGTTCTTTACATGAAAAACTGAAACAAGATAAGTTTGAATTACCATGATTCTTGGCCTTCCACCTGTATTTAGGGTCCAGTTCTTTCCACAAGCGAGTCTCGGGCGTCGTAACGTCCAAGATCTTTTGTATCCACCGGTCCAAATTTTAATCACCCTGGGACTCATCGAGTTGCTGAAACAAACGAAGGATGGAGGACCAACACGGCCATTAAAAACTTTTTAATAAAAGGAAATACTAAACAAAGAGCTTACGAGTGCGATTCCAAGCGGCGGAAAGGATGAGGTTGTTTCCGGAATGATATCGTCGGTGGCAATTGCAACGAACCATTTCATCCATCCACGGTCATTGTCATCATCCATCCTACACAATAAAGCATGGTGGCCACGCTTGCAGAGGTTTATCATTCTCCCGCCGGAAGATTTTTGGTGAATAAAGATTCATCATGTGAGCTAAGGATAGCTCCTCCCTAGTTTCCTCGCACAAACGCTGAAGGCAAGCAACCGTCCTACACACAGAAGGACTTACTTGTGCCAACACACCTGGTAACGGAGGCAAAATTCCGCAATCACGGATTCAAGCTCTCCCCTCAAAGAAAACGCACCCAAAGTAAAGGGATACGTGTAAACTTATGTAAAATCCTCCTTAGGAAGGGTGACTCGCTCCGATAGGTCAGGAGCGATAATTTCTAAGTCATGGAAGCGACAGTCTTCCTTCACAACAGGAATGCTCAAAGGACGTATGGAAGAAGGATACTTGCTAACGACCCATGTACGAGAATTAGCAGTAGGAAATTTCTCTTCGAAGTCTTTTGTGGTAATAAGACTTCTAGGGATGATGGAGCCCACTGTTGACGGAGCAAAGTCCTCGACTTTGTTTTTGCTTTTTGAGGAACCAGTACGTTTCGAGGAAGAAGCCATTGTAGGAAAGAAATGGTCTTTCGTTTGAAGAGAATTAGAAAAAAAATTAAGAAAAATATGCAATTTAGATGAAGGAAGTTCGAAAAATTATGAAGTATAAGGGTGGAAGTTGATACGTATAAGAAAAAGTTTTGACAGCTAAATTCATGGTAGGATTACCTCGATAATAGGCAAAAGATGTGCTAAATCATGGGAAGATGCATGTTCGAGGCATTAAATGTGGAGAGGCATGCGTCTAATCAACCGTCAGAAGCCTTCAGGGGGAATTATAGTGAATCCCTCCAAAAAAGTGTTTCTACCAACTTTCAGGTAACACAAAGCTATGTCACCGGAAAGCAGGGGGACTATCTGTATTGGTAAAATATGTTATGATATGTGACAGTCCGAGAAAGGGACATATGGAACCCAAGACAGGGGATGACTGAAGATTGAGGACAATTATTTGTTACCGGAAAGAATAATGTTCATAAAAATGTGATAAATGCTCTTCTCCCGATAGCATTCAATAGAGAATATTCATAGCATTAAGAACAGTTATCCGTTACAAGGAATTTGACATTTATGTTTATCGTTACATCTTCATCAATGCCCCTCATAATTGACATTAACGAAAGGCACGACCCCAGGACCTTCTTCACAAGAGCTTACAACTAATTCTTAAGAGAAATGGACTAAGTCATAGTTAGCAAAGAAGTGAAACGCATAGTTCAGCACATGTAAGAGTGTTTCACATGAACGGCCTGTTGATATGCATATGTGACCCAATGAGATGATATTTATGAGTGGTTACATGTATGTGTATTGCTTTCCATTTATATATGTATCACATTTATAATATATGTTATACCTTGTTCATAGCATGCATGGTATTTTCAGAGACTTGCTTGACGAGGTATGAAAGAGGGGTTGGGCCTTGGCTTACCTTGTTGTTATTGTTTCTGCCTCGTCCATATTCTACTTCTAGCATAGTTGATGGGCATCCTTGATTTCATTTGAGGCGTTTAGAAATTCTAGTTGAGGCGGGCCAACCACATTTAGATTGTGGTGTCACCGTTACTTTATTTATCTTTTTTCTATTATTATTGGGTTGTGTCTCTAGACCTCCCTGACTCGTCTATTGGAGGTGAATTTTGATACTTGGAGGTTTTGGGCTTCGAGTCATTATATATATATATATATATATATATATAATTTTTTTTTTTTTTTTTTTTT
>MCJB01051126.1:0-30153 GCA_002018475.1 Nicotiana obtusifolia | reverse complement strand
AGAAGAATGTTGAAGAGAAAAATGTAGCACATATGCAATCGCATTCCTTATATGCGAATCGCATTTGTGCCGCATTGTGCGGCAGAAATTTGAGCAAGAATCGTCAGCAAAAATGCGACACAACTCAACAAATTTGCGGTTTGCATTTGCGTTATGCGAATCGCATTTTCATCGCATTGTGAGGCAAGAAGTTAAGCAAGAATACTAAGAAAAAATGCGATGAAAGTCAAAAATCTGCGGTTCGCATTTTAATTCTGCGAACCGCATTTCAACCGCAGAGAGCCACAGAGAGTTTAGCTAAAAGGTCAGTTGAAAATGCGGTGGAGGTTCTCATTCTGCGGTTTGCATTTCAACTATGCGAACCGCATTTCAATCGCAGACAGGTACAGAAACTTTTGCTCATGAATTAAGTGAAAACGCGATGGAGCGTACAAAAATGCGATTCGCATTTCAGTCTGCGAACCGCATTTCCGTAGCAGACCTGTCAAGTATGTGTTCCCATTACTTTTCAAATTTGCCCCTTCATACTAAGTGTATATATATATATATATATATATAAAGAGAATAATACCACAAACAAACAAAACATCCGATGGAAACAGAGAAAAATTCTGACTACTTTCATCGGAATATTCCACACCAGGCAAAGAGTTCACCTAGCATTAATCTAAGGGCACCCATCTATTTCAAGGTATGTACTCTTCATCTTCATCTTCAAGTTGTGGTTTTGAAACCCTAGGCGTGATTTTTCAATGAAGAAGTTCAAAGTGTAGAAAACCCTAGGCGTGAATTTTCTTTTAATGAGTAGAAAACAATCTTTTGGGTTTGATTTATCAATGGGTTGCCGATTCTTGGGGTTGTGAAGAGTTTTTGCGATCCACATATTCAAAATGTGGACCGCATTTAGGTCGCAGTTCCTCAACCCTAGTGACTTGAGGAAGACGACTAAGGCGGAGCATCTGCGATCCCAGATTGGATATGCGAACCGCAGACCCACCGCAAACACACCCAGACTTCCTAGCAATGCAATGGATGAAAATTGGTAATTCTGCGATCGCATATTCACTCTGCGAACCGCAGACCCACCGCAAACATACCCAGAACTTTTCACAAATGGGAATGAAGAATGCGGTGGTTATGCGATCGCAGACCTTGTTCTGCGACCGCAGATCACATCGCATACTTGAAACACTTTGTTTATCTCTCCTGTTTTTGGTCTTAAACATGGATGATTTCACTAACATATACTATCTATGCAGATATGGCTAAAAAATATCCCAAAAGCAAAAGGCCTTCAACCACTTCAAATCCCGAACAAGCCAAGCGAGCAAAGAAAGATGCAGCTGGACATAACACCTCCCAGTCTGAAGAGGAGGATTGTTTTCTGGAAGTTGATCTAGTTGCCGAGGCAAGGAGGAAGAAAGGAGATGACCTTCAGCTTCCTTGAAGTTGAAGGTTCAAGATCTTTATTCCGGGAAGCACTCGCCAAGTGGAGGATTCTACCGGAGAAAAAGTTAAGTCTGAATGGGCTCCTAGAACAATACCCTCACATCCTGGACATCATCAAAATGAGGAACTGGGAGTACTTCACCACGGACCCAAAGGAGTACAATGAATCAATGGTCCGGGAATTCTATGCGTCGTATGGAGCATCACGATCACCATACTATAGACGCAATAGACTTTTCACCGGCACAGTCAATGTTCGGGGGAAGACGGTGTTCTGTGACAGCAACCACATAAATGAATTATTCTTCCCTAACTGGGAAGCAGGCACAGCGGAGTACGATGCAATGTACTCCAACAGAGAACATGAGCGTGGATGGATAGCATCCACCATTGCAAAGGGGGTTCCATCTTGGATCAATCCTGGAAGAAAAATTTACAAAGAGGACCTCACACGGGAAGCCAAATATTGGCTCAGTTTCGTCACTTCTCATCTTGTACCCTCCAGAAATGAAACAGAAATAAGCATTGAGAAGGCACTTCTCATCGCATGCCTAATGAAGGGGGTTAAGATCGATGTGGGGAGCCTCATATTCCAGGAAATTGGCATCAGAGCCACTCAGCGGGCTACATCACTCCCTTTCCCAAGTCTGATCACCACCCTTTGCCAAGAGGTGGATGTCCCATTCCTACCTCAACGAGACAAACTTGGGAGATCTACGAGAGATATTGACATCACTCGTATCAGCGATGCATCGGCCCCTGTCACTACCCCAATAGAAGACATTGACTCGCAGAACCTCCTATCTCCTCAGGATCCTACATCTCCTACTGCTGCTGAAGCACCTGCACCATCAGCTACCGCCGGCCCATCCACCTCACACATGCCAGCCATTTCAAGAATGGATCTCATTGTTCAGCATACTAACTCTAAAATGGACCAGCTCTTGAAGTCATTGCCTTCGCTGGTAAAACAAGCATTGACTCCGTTGCTACAACAACAATTGGAATTCGGAGAAAGGTTATCAAAGCTGAAATCGAGGGTTGATAGCATGGAAGGTGGCGTGAGGGGTCTACCCCAACTACAGGAGGATGTAAAATCATTAAATATCGATCTCCAGAAGATGCAACATCTGGAGCTCGATATCTCATCCATCCTCCCCAATGAGGGTAACCAGGGTGCCGGCCAGGCCGACTTGGGACTCGACTTCACAACACTCTTGACGGATATCACCCCGTCAGCTGCTAAAGTGTCTCAGCCTCCCGCCCCTGCCATACCGTTGGAATCTACTGATGACGAGACCTCGGAAGGGTTGTCAGAATCTGAAGAGGACAACTCCGAGGAAGCCAGCGATGAGCTTGATGCGGGTGCACCCCCTCCTCCACAGGGAAAAGGAAAAGAAATTGTGCTGCCTACAACAGAGGAGGAACAGGAGCAGGCAGACATTGCAGCTGCCATTGAGCGCTCATTGATAGATAAGGCTGCCAGGAGATTTCCTTCGGCGGGAGATGGTAGCAGCATCTCAGCGGCTCTTCCACCGGCTTCGGACCAGACTCAATCTCCTCCTCCAGCACCGGCAGAGCAATAGGCAAATCTCTTCGCGCAATTGTGCTTCCAGGGAGCCCCTTGTCCTTTACAGCTTTTATTATTATTGCATTGTGGACAATGCATGTGATTAAGTTGGGGGTGGTAGCCTTACATTTATGCTGTGGTCTGTATATGTTGATTGATTTTTGGGTGACGTGATTGTGGATGACATTTGTATATGCTTAGACAGTAATGTTTTGTGCTTTGTGTGTATATGTTATTTTAAGTAAATAGTTAGCAATAAAATAGTTAGAAATAAAGTCCCCTTGTTTTTTCTTTTGTCGGGTTCTTTTTCAAGGGTGTAAGAGTAGAACCAGGCTGTTGAGTATAAAGTATATTGACCAGGATGGTATGTCAGTGGACAAACTATGCAACCATATGTGAATTATAGACCCCTTGAACAAATCAATTATGTGAATTTGAGGATCGCCCAGTAACTCTAGTTCTACTTAGAATCGTGTATTTATACACGAGGAAAGCCTCGAGTTACTAAATGCGAAACCCAAAGTTGTAAACTATGTTAACCAAACAGTTGATGTGCCAGTGTGTGTGAGCTCATTGTTTTGACAGTTCTTGTGTTCATTGCTGCCATCTAGAACTTGCCCGGTTGGTTCTTCGTTGCTTAGAATACGTACGCTAAGTTAGAGAAGTGATCTTAGGCTTTCTTTGAGTAGTGATAAAACCCTTCTAGCCTCTTTCAGCCGACCTGTGCATAATGACTATCACTAGTACCCTATTTTGAGTCTTGTAGCCTTTTTATTGGCCTCCGCATTACAACCTGATCCCATTCATCAAAGATGACTTCTTTTGAACCCATTCCTCCTTGAACATTGAGAATATTGATAAAAGTTAAGTTGGGGGTGGGGATCAATAATAAAATAGGCAAAGTCGTGAAATAACACGGGAACTCCGTACCTTAAAAGTTGTAAACATCTATGGAAGCTTCGAAAAAAATAAAAATAATATACCACAAGTTTGAAAGAAAAAGAAGAAAAGAAATATTCGATATGTGTGGTATAAAGAAGCTTGAGAATCAAATGAAGAGGTACGCGAGTGGGGTTTAATGTGGGACTGTAAAGTTATTGAGGCCAAAGAAGCAAAAGGTTGAAAGAAGAAAGAATGTAATTAGTGTTCAAGGAGGGAGCAGCCACTATTATCTAAATTTACACCCTACCCTTCCTTAAACCGACATTACAAGCCTATAAAGTCCTTATGTGATCTCTAACCAAAGTGTTCTTATAACTAGGTGATGAATTAAAATAAGGGCAAGCCTATGCATGGCAGGTGGTGGCACTTGAAATTTTATTCTGAGAGCGAGTGTTCTAGTTCTTTTGTTCCTTGATGTTGCTATGATGAATACTGTGAGAGTGAGACTTTCTTTCTAGTGAGGGCACATACACTGCTAGGTTGATAGCCAGTTGAGCTTTGAGTAAAAGCATAAGTAGATTCAGCTGAAAGTAGCATGTAGTTACTTTGTTGAGGCTCAGAGTTCACTAATTGATTGTTTGTTTGTGGAGCTTTGTAATGATTCAAAGGGGGTACAGTGACAAAAAATGGTTATACTTAAGATGTTACCAACAAACACCATCCTTGGTCAGTGATGCTTTATATTTGATAAGTAGAGTCTAAGTTAGGATGCTGTTGTGTTAAATGCTTGAGGACAAGCAAGAGCTTAAGTTGGGGGTGTTGATGTGGCGGGTAATTTCGGCACATTTACATATGATTTGCTTAGAATTTTACTTGTTCTACTTATTAATTATCATGATATTTACTTAGTTTTAGTGTAATTTCAGTATATTGAGGAAAGAAACCCAGAAGCGTGAAAAGAAGTCCAAAAAGCTGTCCAAAGACAAGAAAAGAGTTAAAGAGTATAGCAGGTTCAACTCTGCGACCGCAGAACAGCTATGCGAGTCGCAGAAGTTGCAAGAAGATCGCAGAGGCAGACAGAAGTTCAAGCCAAGTTCAAGTTGAGAATGCGGTCGCAAATGCGACCGCAGAACAGAAATGCTAACCGCAATCATCGCAGACACGGACAGAGTTTGAGGTAAAAATAGAGTGGAGATTGCGATCGCAGAATCAATCTGCGAACCGCATTCTCAGATGCGATGAGAAGGAAAATCACTGGTGTAATCTGCGATGGAGTGTGAGGATTCTGCGGACCGCATTCCTGCTCTGCGACAGGAATGCGATCGCAGACGTGCAACTAGGTCAGACGTAATTGCTGCTCGCCTCGGATTTTGGGCCTCTATAAATAGCCTTTCTAGGGTTGTGTGAATAGAGACTGGTCAGAATTCAAAGTGCAAAGTACCGCTTTTGGTTATTTTTCGAATTTAGAGTGATTTTTGGGTGATCAAAAGAGAAAATTCGATATTGTTGTAAGATGAATTCAAGTATTCTTATTTGTTCTTCAGTTTTTAAGATGTGTAGCTAAATTCTAATGCTAAGGTTGTGAACCCTAGATGGGTGGAATGTTATTGAAAGGTTGATATTGATTTCTATTTCGAAAGAAGCTTGATATTTATTTATCTCTTGTTCTTAAGTTAATTGTTAATGGTTGCAAACATTAACGAGTGCCAATTTACACTATCATATCTTGGAAAAGTGAGATAGAGTTTGGTAGAGATAAATAACAATAATTCAAGGCTTTAACCCTTGTTTAACGAAATTACTTAGGAATAAGTATTATTCAATTTGGAAAATAACTGGGTGTTCTTAATTTTGACTCTTTGGTATTCGGAAGAACCATAAGAGGATACGTTGTTTAAGTGTTGGGAAACCTTGGATGACACGTTAATAAGAATCGATTGCATATCAAGTAACAGAAATCAATATCAATATCAATACATTCTACTACATTAGGGGGAACACAACCTTAGTATCTCAACATCATATCTTTATTTTCAATTACTTTTCTTTACGTACTCAACATTAATTTACTCTATTTGGCTACTTGATCGAATTACGACTAAGTACAGTATTGCTTTAATCTGATAATTGTTTCACGCCTATTTCCTATGGGATTCGACCCCAACCTCGTTGGGTTACTATATTTGACATCGATCGCTTACACTATTATAAAGGTGTAATTTGAGCGGATCACATGCCCACATATCCAGCGCCGCCACCTTCTTGGGGTGCTCCAGTGCGGCCCTATTTCAGCGCTATTCCAGAGAGCTCCTACCGTCCAACGGCCATCTAGGGTTCCTCCAGTGGGAGTTCAGGTCCCCATAGTCAGGCTCAGGGTCAGTAATTTTCCGTACTAAGAGGTTGTTTTGAGTGCAGGGATCTTGGTCATGTGAGGAGGTTCTGCCCCAGGCTTCAGGGCAAGGCAGTACAGTAGGGTCATCAGCCTATGATTACAGCACCAACTGCTACACCAACCGTCCGGCCGCCTAGAGGCAGATGTCAGGTGGGTAGGGGCCTTCCAATAGGTGGAGGCCAGTCAGGTGGTGCTCCAACTAGGTTCAATGCTTTTCCAGCCAGACCAGATACAGTAGCCTCAGATGCCGTGATCACATGTATTATTTCTGTCTGTGGTAGGGATGCTTCGGTACTATTTGATTCAGGGTCTACATATTCATATGTTTCATCTCTGTTTGCTCATTTTCTGGGTGTTCCTCGCGAGTCCTTGGGTACTCCTGTATATGTGTCCACGCCACAGGTGATTCTGTTATTGTGGATCAAATCTACCGGTCCTGTATCGTGACTTTTTGTGGTTATGAGACTAGAGCGGATCTTTTGTTGCTCGATATGACCGACTTTGAGGTCATCCTGGGCATGGATTGGTTGTCTCCATATCATGTCATCTTTGATTGCCATGCCAAGACTGTTACCTTGTCGATGCTAGAATTGCCTAAACTGGAGTGGAAGGGTTCATAGGTCAGTGCATCTAGTCGAGTTATCTCTTTTCTGAAGGCTCAACACATGGTCCAGAAGAGTTGTTTGGCTTATCTATATTATGTCTGGGATATTACTATAGAGACTCCGGAGATTGATTCAGTGCCAGTGGTCCGGGAGTTCTCGATGTGTTTCCTTTTGATCTTCTAGGCATACCACCAGATCGTGATATCAATTTCTGTATTGATTTAGCTCCAGGTACCCAGCCTATCTCTATTCTACCGTACCGCATGGCTCCGAAAGAGTTGAAGGAATTGAAGGAACAACTTGAGAAATTGCTAGCAAAAGGGTTCGTCAGGCCGAGTGTTTTGCCTTGGGGTGCACCGATGTTATTTGTGAAGAAGAAAGATGGGAATATGCAGATGTGCATTGATTATCACCAGTTGAATAAAGTTACCATTAATAATAAGTACCCGTTGCCGCGTATTGATGATTTGTTTGACCAGTTGTAGGGTGCCAGGTTGTTCTCTAAGATCGACTTGAGATCGGGGTATCATCAGTTGAAGATTCGTGATTCAGATGTTCCGAAGACGGCTTTTTGCACTAGATATGGCCACTATGAGTTTCTAGTGATGTCCTTCGGCTTGACTAGCACCCCAGCGGTGTTTATGGATTTGATGAACCGGGTGTTCGAGCCATATATTGGCTCATTTGTCATTGTCTTCATTGATTACATGTTGATCTACTTGCGTAGCATGGAGGAGCACGAGTATAATTTGAGAGTGGTGCTTCAGACCTTGCGGGAACAGAAGCTATATGCTAAGTTCTCCAAGTGCGAGTTCTGGTTAGATTTTGTGGCATTCTTGGGACATGCCGTATCAGGAGAGGGTATTAAGGTAGATCCCAGGAAGATTGATGCAGTTCAGAGTTGGCCTCGTCCTACCACAGCAACCGAGATCAGGAGCTTGTTGGGGTTAGATGGTTATTATTGCCAGTTTGCTTCTCATCTATGTTAGCACCTTTGACTAGATTGAACCAGAAGGGGGCTCCGTTCCGGTGGTCCGATGATTGCGAGGCGAGCTTTCAGAAGCTCAAGACAACTTTGACTACGGCACCAGTTCTAGTATTTTCTTCTGGTTCAGGGATGTATATTGTGTATTGCGACGCTTCAAGCATTGGCATGGGTTGTGTATTGATGCAGGAGGGGCGAGTTATTGCATATGCTTTGCATCAGCTGAAGCCCCATGAGAAGAATTACCCCGTGCACAATTTGGAGTTGACCGCGATAGTTTGTGCTCTCAAGATCTGGAGGCATTATTTTTATGGGGTGTCTTGTGAGGTTTACACTAATCATCGCAGCTTGCAGCATTTGTTCAAGTAGAGGGATCTCAATTTGAGGCAACGCAAGTGGCTTGAGGTACTAAAGGACTATGATATTACCATCCTTTATCATCTGGGCAAGGAGAATGTGGTTGCGGATGCCTTGAGCAGAAAGGTTGAGAGTATGGGTCATTCATTTCAGCAGAGAAGACGCCATTAGCTTAGGAAATTCAGTCCTTGGCTAACAGACTTGTGAGGTTTGGTATTTCAGAGTCCAGTTGAGTTCTTGCATGTGTCATCCCTCAGTCTTCTTTATTCAAGCGGATTAAGGCTCGTCAGTTCGACGATCCGCACTTGTTGGTTCTCAAAGAGACGGTACTACGGGGTGGTGCCAAGGAGGTTGTTATCGGTGATGATGGTGTTCTACGACTCTAGGGTCGCTTATGTGTCCCTATTGTTGATGGATTGAGGGAGAAGATCCTAGAGGAGGCACATATTTCTCGGTATTCTATTCACCCAGGTACTACGAAGATGTATCGCGACCTGAAGCAGCATTATTGGTTGCGGCAGATGAAGAAGGACATAGTTAAGTATGTAACAAGGTGCCTAAATTGCCAGCAGGTTAAGTATGAGCATCAGAGGCCAGATGGACTACTCCAGCAGATGGTTATACCAGAGTGGAAATGGGAGCGCATTACTATGGACTTCGTAGTTGGGTTGCCGCAGACCTTGAGGAAGTTTGATGCAGTTTGGGTCATTGTCAGAGATTGACCAAGTCGGCAGACTTTATTCCGATTGTGACTACGTATTCTTCAGAGAGATTGGCCCATATTTACATCTAAGAGATTGTTCGGTTGCATGGTGTGCCTATTTCCATCATATCAGATAGAGACCCTCAGTTTACTTTGCATTTCTAGAGGGCAGTACAGAGTGAGTTGGGGACCCAGGTAGAGCTCAGCACAACCTTTCATCCGTAGATCGACGGACAGTTGGAGCGAACGGTTCAGATCTTGGAGGATATGCACAGAGCATGTGTGATTGACTTCGGATGGCAGTGGGATCGATTCTTGCATTTGGCCGAGTTTGCTTATAATAACAATTATCAGTCCAACATCGAGATGGCTCCATTTGAGGCTTTGTATGGTCGGCGATGTCGTTCTCCCATCGGTTGGTTTGAGCCGGGCGATGCTAGGTTATATGGCACTGATTCAGTGAAGGATGCATTGGAGAAAATGAAGTTGATTTAGGAGCGACTTCGCACAACACAGTCCAAAAAGAAGAGTTATTCGGATAAGAAGGTGTGTGATTTATCATTTATGGTGAGTGAGAAGGTTCTCTTGAATGTCTCGCCGATGAAGGGAATCATGAGGTTCCGGAAGAAGGGCAAGTTAAGCCAAGGTTTATAGGCCTATTTGAGGTGTTGAGATGAGCTGGGGAGGTTGCTTATGAGCTTGCTTTACCTCCCAGTCTATCGGGAGTTTATCCGATTTTTCACGTGTCTATGCTCTGAAAGTATCATGCCACAGGTTGCATGTGTTAGACTACGTCACGGTTCAGCTAGATGAGAGCCTGGGTTATAAGGAGGAGCCAGTTGCCATTGTTGACAAGCATGTTCACCAGTTGAGGTCCAAGGAGATTTCTACGGTAAAGGTTCAGTGGAGGGGTCAACCAGTTGAGGAGGCTACTTGGGAGACCCAGGAGGACCTGCGGAGTAGATATCCACACCTATTCGGCACTCCAAGTACGATTCTAGACCCGTTCGAGGACGAACATTTTCTTAAGAGGTGGAGAATGTAACGAGCCGACCAGTCATTTACTTTTTATATCCGCATTCCCCTAATTAAGACTCCTCTATGTGTTTTTACTATTTTATGACTTGCGGGGGTGGTTAGTTCGGGATTGGAAGGGTTCGGGTTGAAATCGAAACACTTAGTTCCTTATTATTGGCTTAAAATGGTTAAGTTTGACATGAGTCAACGTTTTGAGTAAACGACCTCGGTACCGGGATTTGACGGTCCTAATAGGTTCGTATGATGATTTTGGACTTAGGCGTGTGTTCGGATCTGGTTTCGGATGACCCGGGAGCTTTTTGGCGCTTAATATTAAAAGTTAGCGCATTAAATGTTTTCAAGTTCTTTAAATTTGGTTTGAATTAGGATTTGGTGTTATCGAGGTCTGATTGGGATTTCGAGCCTGGGAATAGTTCCGTATTATGATTTGTGACTTGCACGCAAAATTTGGTGTTATTCCGAGTAGTTTAAGTATGATTCAGCGCGTTCGGAGTAAGTTGGAAGAACTTAAAGTTCATAAGTTGATTCGATTTGATTGTGGGGTGTGATTCTTAGTTTTTATGTTATTTTTCATGTTTTGATAGTTGAGCAAGTCTGTATTATATTTACAAACTTGTTGGTATGCTCGGACCTGGTTCCATGGGCCTCGGATGAAATTCAGATTGAAAACGGATTGGAACTTTGAAATTGGGGAGTGATGTTGCTGTTGAATCTGGTGTCATCGCACATGTGGAGGGAATGGATGCAGGTGCGGTCACGCAGATGCGATGGGTTCATCGCAGGTGCAAGGCTCGTAGAGATGGCTTGAGAGCGCAGGTGCGAGGAATATTCTGCACCTGCCAGGTCGCAGATGCGGAGTAGGGGCCGCCGATGCGGAAATGGCCAAAGTGGCATGGGGGCGCATAAGCGGGCTTGGTCCACAGGCGCATGCCTGCAGGAGCGGAGAAAAATCCGCAAAAGCAAACCCGCAAAAGTGGACTTCGTCCGTAGAAGCGAAAAGAGGCAGCCTGAGCTAGGACCGTACCTGTGATGGATTTTTCGCAAGTGCGGCGTCGCAGGTGCGACCCAAGGTCCGTAGAAGCGGAATAGCTGGAGGCATTGAGGGCTTTTAATGTCGGGACTTAGGCTATTTTGGTTCATTTCTTTCACTTCTTGGACGATTTTAGAGCTCTTTGAAGAGGGATTTCACCTAGCACTTTGAGGTAAGTAATTTCTAAACAATATGAGTTTAATACATGCATTTTCGGTAAGTTCTAACATATAAATTGGAGAAATTATGGGTTTAGTTGAAAAACTTAGGTTTTGATAAAAATGAGATTCAACCACAAAAATGATTATGTACTTGGGTAGAAATTATATATTTGAGTTCGTGAGGTTATGGGTAACATTTATCTTCGAAAATTTCCGGAATCCGGGCACGTGGGGCCCCGGGTGAATTTTAGGAATCTTTTAATTTGGGGTTGGATAATTACTCTAATAGCTAAATTATGAACTTGTGAGCGCATATTGATTAATTTGTATAACATTTTGCTAGCTTCGGATTGTTCGGTACCAAGTTGAGACTTTAGAGTGATTTTGTTGGCCGAAAAGTGAGCTTTGAGACGAGGTACGTCTCTTGCCTAACCTTGTAAGAGGGAATTTATCCCATAGGTGTTTTAAATTACTATTTGCTTCTAATCATGGGGCTACGTACGCACGAGGTGATGAGAGTCTGTGCGTAGCTACTAATCATGCTTAAGTTTGGGTACCAAATCATGAAATACTTGTATTGTTTGCACTCTACTTGTTAATTTAACTGCCTAAATTATATTGATACTTTATAAAGGATCCGTAAAGGCTGAATTTCACTTACTTTTTGAGTTTTGGCGGGTTATTTGACCGTTAATAGAAATTGTGCTTCCTTATGTATTAGTCTTGTGATAACCTTTAAATTGGATGTTCATAGAGTATTCTCTCTTCTTGTGGAGCGGCCCGAACGCCTCGGCAGTATAATAGATGCATCTATGGTTCGTGCCGCTCAACCCTCGGCAGTGTACACATTATTCTGGATCGGACCGTATGACCTCGGCATAAATCGTGCGTGTTAATGCTTGGAGTCTGAATACACTTGATATTATTTTCATGACTTGAGAGGTTATAATTTATTTAGTGGAACAAAATGGATTTGAAGTTAGTATGTGTTAGCTGAAGATTTTTTTGGAATTTACTATCAATTAAAAAATTATTTATTCACTGCTTACTATTATGTTATTTTTATTATTCACATATTCCATGCCTATTTAGAATTTTCTGTATTTATTGTTGGCCCATAGTAAGTGTCGATATCGACCCCTTGTAACTACTTCTTCAAGGTCAAATTGGATATCTACTGGGTACATGTTGTTTATGTACTCACGCTACACTTTTGCGCTAATCGTGCAGGATCCGAGGTAGGTGCATCTGGTGTTAATTCAGGCGTGCACCCCCGTTATCCTGAGGCATAGTGGTGAGTTGCTCTCTGAGTCCGTTCTGCAGCACCCACAATCTCTCTCTTTTGTATTTACTTTCTGTCTATCTCATTCTAGACAGTAGCTTAGGTGTTTTGTATATTCTACTAAGTGCTCATACACTTGTGATTCCGAGTTTTGGGAACATGCTAGTAGACACTTTATGCCTTTTGAGTATTTATTTCATCATATTTGCCCTTTTATTAGTTTACGCTTACTTTATTAAATTTTTGACTTTTCATTTACTTAATAAATAAAAATCAACTACTTTGAAATTATTAAAAGGAATAATACCTAGCTAGTTCACCGTTGGCTTACCTAGCGACGACTTTGGGCGCCATCATGGCCTGTAGGAGGAATTGGGTCGTGACACACTATTAGTACCTTCTTGCTTTAGTTTTAGTTCAAAAGTGCTGATTTTTTTCTTCAAATCTAATGAAGATGGTTAAATTATAGGTGCACTAGATAATATGACCTCAATGAAGAAATATAACTCAAAAAGGAGATGTTACAATTAAGATAAGCAAAGAGGAAAAATGTGAAGAACAGTGCGGTACACAGAATTCCATCTGCGGCTCAAAAGAAAATGCAGCCCCCAGAAAATGAAATGCGATCGTAGATAAAGATCTGGAGCTTCAGGGATTTTTGGCAGAAGTGCGTTCTGCAAACCAAAAGTGCGGTCACACTTTGTCCGCAAAATAGGTTCGCACTGACAAGCTTGAAAAATCAGAGAATACGCAATCGAACAAAGTATAAAGCCTCCTCAAAATTCTCCGCAACATTTTAGTATGGCCGTGGAAGCCAAAGTGTGGTCACAAAAGCTAATGTGCGGCCGCATAACTCCTCCAACTGAAAGCAATCACAGGAATAACCTAGCATAGTGCAGGTTGCAGATGTTAAAGTGCGGTTGCAAAACCCTTCGAAGGGTATTTTTGTCGGGAATTTTGGAGCATTATAAACAGACATGAAACACTTCTTTAGGGCATATTTTTGTATTGTAGCAGTAGCAGGTAGTTATTTTAAGCTATTTGGGGAAAGTTTGAGCTACAATTAGAGAAGATCAATTACTTTTTCATTTTAATTTAGTCTTAAGTGTTCAATTACTTTTTACTTTTATTTTTCTATGTCAATTGCTATGAGTAGCTAGATTTTATCTAGGATTGTAATCCAACTCTAGTGTGTAAAACTTATGGGTGTTTAATATTAATGCTTGCTATTAATTGGGTTAATGTTATTTAGCCTTGTTTATGCTTTATAGTTGGAACTAATGGCTACAAACATTGATTCATGCCTATTTGACTTTGTTCTTACTTGAGAAAGAGGAATTTAGTATAGGAAAACTTGGCTAACAATAAATTGAACTAGTTAAAGTATCGATTAGTTTAATTAAAAGATTTAAACTAGAGATAGGGACAATCTAACTTAGACTCATATTCAATTGCTTTGACTGCTATCATTTAGACTTGAGAGAGCTAATTTGGGCAGAATCACTCTTTAACTGAGAGGTATTGAGTGTACACTTGTGTATTGAGAGTCATAACAAATTCTGATCTACCAAGGAAGCATAGATTTACTCTACCCATTAGGTTTACAGCTAGGTTAAGGTTACAACCCTAGGCTTTTCTCTATTTGATGAAACTTCAAAAATGTTTCTATCAGTACTTGTTCATTAGTCAGTTAAATCTCTTAGTAGTTGAATTTAGAGAATTATTACTTACTTTTGTTTGGAAGCTAAATCTAGCTATTTCGAGTTTCTTTCTTAACGTAGTAGGAGTACTTAAAAAGAATAATAAATTAAGGATATGTATAGATTATAAGGATTTAAATAAGTCTTGTCCTAAGGACTCTTTCCCTTTGCCGAACATCGATCAAATTATTGATGCCACGGTCGGGTATGAATTGATGAGTTTTCTTGGTGCATATTCCGGGTATAATCAAATTAGGATGCACCTGGAGGATCAAGAGAAAACTTTATTTATTACAAATTTTGGTACATACTGTTACAACGTGTGCCTTTGGGGCTTAAAATGCGTGAGTCACTTATCAGATGCTCGTTAATAAGATATTTGAATGTTAGATTGGTAAAATAATGGAAGTTTATATTGATGAAATATTGGTTAAGTCTCAGAGCAGGGGACCATTTGAGTTATCTTCAAGAAACATTTGATATCTTAAGGAAGTTCAACATGAAGATTAACCTGGAGAAATGTGCCTTTGGAGTTGGGTCCGGAAAATTTCTTGACTTCTTGGTTTCACAAAGAAGAATTGAAGTAAATCTTGATAAGGTTAAAGCCATAGAAGATATTCCTGATCAACTGAAAAGCATAAAGGAAGTGCAAAGGTTGACCGACAGGTTGGTGGCTCTTAGCAAATTCATATCAAGGTCGTTGAAAAAGTGTCATCAGTTCTTTTCACTATTAAAAGAAGAATGACTTTTTGTGGACATTGGAGTGCAAACAAGCATTGAATGACTTGAAGAAGTACTTGTCTAGTCCTACTTTAATGTCAAAATCAAAGGATGGGGAGTAGTTGCTATTCTATTTGGCAGTGTCGGAAGTTGCGACAAGTGCAATTTTAGTTCAGGAGGAAGAAAGTATGCAATTCCCTATATATTATGTTAGTAGAATATTGTTAGGTGCAGAAACACGATATCCACACCTGGAAAAGTTGGCTCTAGCTCTCGTAGTCGCCTCTCGAAAGCTTAATGTCACTCAATAGCCATTATAATGACTTTTTCCCAGAGGAATTTCCTTCATAAACTTGAGTTATCGGGTCGATTAGGTAAATGGGCAGTTGAAATTAGTGAATTTGATATTGAATATAAACTACAAATTGCAATGAAGTCACAAGTTTTGGTCGACTTCGTGGCTGATTTTAGCCCGAGGATGATGCCATTAGATGCAAAAGAAGCAGTTATGGTATCGAGGACTATTTTTAGTGTATGGACCCTATTTACGGATAGTGTGTCCAATGTAAAAAGTTGTGGTCTTGCGATAGTATTAATCACTCCTTCAGGAGAAATCATGAGATAAACCATTCGAACTGATTCATTGACTAACAATGAAGCCAAGTGTAAGGTTATAGTTGTAGGACTTGAATTAGTACGAGGGCTAGGCTCCAAGGTGATCGAAGTAAAATGAGATTTCTAGTTGGTGGTGAATCAGATATATGGGATTTTTTTATGCCAAAGAAGAGTGCGTGAAGGAGTACTTGAATAAAGTCCAAATTTTGCTTTCTTGGTTCAGGGAGTAGTAAGTGATCCATATTCCAAGAGAGGAAAACGTGGAAGCTGATGCGTTAGCCAACATGAGTTCTTCGAGGGAGATAAAAGGCGCTGATTCTGGTGCAGTTCTGTAGTTGTTGCACTCAATCCTAGTTGTAGATGGTTCTTGCAATGTTAATTTATTAAATCTAGTCTGGGATTGGAGAAATAAATTTATAGAATATTTGAGGCATGGTAAGCTGCCTAATGACTCTAAAGCCTCCCGGGCATTATGAACAAAAGTTGTCCGGTATGTTCGTGTTGATGGACAATTATATCAAAGGTCTTTTCAGGGTCCGTTGGCTAGATGCTTGGGACCAGCGGAGGTTGATTATGTAATAAGGGAAGTTCATGAAGGAGTTTGTGGCAATCACTCTGGAGCAGATTCATTGGTGCTCAAATTAACGAGAGGTGGTTACTCCCCAATGGAGCAAGATGCAAAGGCGTTCATGCAAAAATGTGATAAATGCCAATGTTATGCTCAGCTGGTACATCAGCCGTCAGAACTTTTGCATTCTATGGTGTCACCATGGCCGTTTATGAAGTGGGGGATGGATATAGTTGGTTCTTTGGCTCAAGGACCCGGACATATAAAAGTTATTTTGATTTTGACTGATTATTTTACTAAGTGGGTTGAAGCAGGTGCTTTCATGAAGGTTGGAGAATGAAAGGTTATGGATTTCATTTAGGATCATATCATTTGCCGATTTGGAGTATCAAAGGAAATTGCTTGTGATAACGAGCCACAATTCATAGGTTCCAAGGCTACAAAATTCTTAGAGGGGTTGAAGATTAAAAGTATCACGTCATCTCCGTATCATCTACGTGCTAATGGTCAAGCAGAGTCGACTAACATGGTGATAATTCAAAATCTCGAAAAGAAATTAGAGGATACAAAAGGCAGATGGCCTGAGGATTTTCTAGGAGTATTATGGGCGTACCGAACAATGGCAAAACCAAGAACAGGAGAAATACCTTGTTCCCTTGAATTTGCTTGAAGAGCATCGAAACTTGGCTTATGTAAGAACGATGGCAAAAAAGCAGAGGACTTAAAGTTACTACAATCGTAGAGCGAATCTTCATTATTTTAAAGTCGGAGACTTGGTCTTGCGAAAAGTAACTCATAAACTCGGAAAGTGAACTCCAGGGAGTTGGGACCGAATTGGGAAGGGCCTTACCAGATTTCAACTATAACTGGTAAATGTTCATATCAACTAGAAAATCAAGATAGAGTAAAATTACCAAGCAGTTGGAATGTGACTCATCTCAAAAGGTACTACTGTTGAAGATCATTGATTATACTGAAAGTACGCGCTGCACTCTTTTTTCCTTCATCCATTTTTCATCTCAAATGAATTTTTTGGCAAGGTTTTTAACGTGATAGCAAAATAAAGCGTACTCCGAGCAAGCATTTCTAATAGCAGCAGGAACTCCAGAGTTCGAATTCTCATACTTTGCATCCGAACACTGGGGGAAAAGGAAGCTACTCGTATCAGAGTTCTAAAAGTGTCAATGCTAGCCTCAATAGGAAAATGAAAAATATGGCAACAGAGTGATACCAGGGAGTGCTAGAACCGGGAAGTATACTTTAAACTTAAAATTCAGTCATTATGAAAGACCTCGAGTCAGGACCGGGGACTATATATCCAGCTCCGCAGAAATAAGAAGTACAAATTAGTTACATGTATTGGAAGTTTTTACCTAAATGAATGTACAAATTTCTTATGTAAATGTACTTTTAATAATAGAAGGGATAATGAAAGTCCTTTTGTTTTTATATCTTATTTCTTATCCAATAGACATGGTTTTTCATTTATTTGAATGTTGCCTAAACTTCAAATGCAAATGCTAGAATAAAAAGGAAATGTTCTCTTCAAGAGCACCGTAAAAATAAGAGCCTTCTCTTATGAAATCCTTCTAATTAAAGGTTAAAAACCGGAAGTATGAATCCTGGTATTAAAGTTAACCGGATGTGAATATTTATGGGACTTTATCAATTGAAAAAAAAAAGAGATATCTTTTGCTCGAAACCTTGAGAAGTTAAGTACAATAGGCATATTTATTTAAAAATCATGGGTCCAAAAGAAACTACGAGATAGTTACAAGGGTTATATATATAACAAAGATAGCAAAAATACATTAGTCTTCTTTATTAGCAGAGGTTGAAGGATGGGAAATCTTTTATGCATCATCCGAAGATAAAGATTGCTCAGCATCGGGTTCAACATCTTCACCCTTATCTGCACCATCATCTTCAACTTCCTTCTCAAATTCTAAGGACTCAGAGCAATTGCTTGAATAGCTTGAAGCAGTAGGTCGGGCAGGAATCGTCTCGAAGGCAATTTTTTCCAAAGAAAGAGCTTCAGTGATTCAGTCGTCTATATTTGAAATTCCATCTTTGGAATCCTACAAAGTCTTCCTCCTCGTGTGATAAATGACATGAGTTTTCTCAAGTAAGAAAGAGTCTTATTGATCTCGGAGTTTCTCTTGGAGTCTTTGGATTTTCGACTACAATTCTTGTTATCGACCATCAGAATGTTGTAGGCCCTAGAAAGATTGGTCTTGGTCTTAGCATGTTCACGACTCTGTTCCACGACCTTTCGGAGCCTCTCTTCCATTCTTTCCCTCTTCTTTTCGGCCATCGTAGCTTCCTCAGTTTTGGAACGCAAGTTAGTTTCCAGGTTGTTGATTCTTTCCATTAAAGCAAACTCGCGCTCGGCCGCCTAATTTATGCCTTCTTGCAGCTCTGCCCACTTGATCTTTAATTCTGTAAGTTTAGCATGTAACTAAGTGGCCTCTTGACTATGGGGCATCTTTTCTTGCTCTGTTTCCTCAAACCTGGCTTCGAGTTTGCCCATTTGAGCAAGTCTTGCCTCTAGAGCTGGGAGGCGCTTAGGAAGTTGATCTCGTTCAGGTTTAAGCGATTCTTTATCCAGAATCATCTTTTGTAAGCCCTCAGAGGCAAGAAAGTTAGCCTGTAAAGTCAAAATTGAAGTTATCAGAGATGAGGTGTAATAAATGTAAAGACGAGGAAAGGAAGATGAATGATACCTGAGTAGCAAGATGCATATTGTTGTTGATTAGACATTCAACAGAGAGAGCATTCATTTTCCTCCAATCTTTATTCAAAATCAGAGACTTCAAGTAGTTGTCTACCCTAACTAGTTTGGAGAGCAAGTGGCATTCATCTGAAACCGAAAAAGTAACACTGTGTTTACTGTTAGGGTTTCAGATGGAGGTCGAGAAGGAATTTTCTATGTTCCCTTGATCGGGTGATTGAGGGAAACTCATATATTGCTCTTTTTCGGTGGGGACCGATGACAAGGTAGGATCTGGTGATGGAGAAGAAGTAGGGGGAGCATCAGAAGCAGAACTCTTCTGACCGGAGGCAACAATCGGAGCTCGGAAATAGGATTCGGCCATTTCAACTATTTCAAACTCTCGAAAGAGTCTCTGTACGTCCTCCAGTTGGGCTTTTGTATGTTTTTCTTATTCTTCTATGAAGATAAACCATTTAGATGTCGTCCTCGATCTCAGCTTCATCAAGGACCATAATTGTCAATCTTTCTGGGATCTCTTCTGTGACGGGGGGATTCCCCTTAACCTCAAATAAAGTTGTGTTCTTTAGCATTAGAAGATGTGTAGGGGGCAAAAATAGCTGAAGACATGGTAGGTTTCGCTGAGGAGAAGGAAGTTGCAGAGAAGTTTTAAGAAGTATCGATGAAGAAGTGCATAAAAGTGAAAGATGAAATTGAAGGAAAGTGAAGAAGTTTATAGGCGGCTTAGTATAAAGCCATCATTACCTAGATAACTGGCGAAATTATTTATCGAATCACAGGACTACACGTGTTCAACTCATTAAATGCAAAGAGATGTGCGTCCTTTCAAGTGTTAGAAATCGTTCAAGAACTTTCCTGCCAAGAAAAGAGAAGGTCTTATCTAATTTTCGGTCACATCAAGTTGAGTCACCGAAAGTAGGTGGACTATTTGTAGCAGACAAAATCTGCAGATTACAGGTGGGTGCTTCTCGAATAGACATGTGGTGTGAAGACATATACAAGATGAGTCAACAAATGGCTAATACCAGTTGCAAGCATGTGAACGGTATTATATAAGTTCCGAAGACATTAAGGCTGAGGAAGAGAATTTGAAAGTACGGTACCTGTTGGAGAGGTCAGCATAAAAGGAGCAGCCGTTATAGAAAATTATAGCATTTATTCTCAACTGTTATGCAGCTATCACGATGGATTTTAACTCACATTAAAGAGGAGCATAATTTGAGGATCTTGTCTTCTCTAATTTAGCTATAAATAGTCAAATTTGTACTCATTGAAGGATACAAAATACTTGCATGAGAAAAGGCTGGTACTATTCTCTCATTGATAAAGCTTTACTGTTATTAGGATTTTCGCATTGTTCTTGACTCCGGAAAGATTAATTCAAAGCCCGGGCTTGTCTTTCCTTCAGTTATCCTTATTTTACTCGTTTTTCTCTTTGTTATTTTGTTTTATCGGATCAATTTAATCACGAGTCTATAAACCACGTTATAAATTTAACTGTACCTATTTGCGAGTAAACACATAAAAAGATAATTTTTGTACGTTAGAAATTTAAATAAAAACTCTTATTCAATGTCTAAATTGAACTACCACCCAGGATTGTACAGTGGTCGAATTAGTTTGGGTTTCTTCAATTACCAAACTAAATTAATTGTGTTAGGTTATTAAATCTAAAGACCAAACCAAACCAACAAAAGTTAGACTTTTCAATCTCCGATTTTCTTGGGTTTTCGGTTTTTCTGATTTTTTTTTTACAAAACATATAGCTTGTGCTCCAATTTTTTTTTTAATCCTAATAAGAAACAACTATATAAGGTATTTTTCAAAAATTTAATATAAATATGAGATATTTCATGGTATTGTCTTGCAATATTCAACAATAAAGATAATGAAATCGCACAAAATAAATATTACTAATTAATAAGCCATAGTAAAAAATGAAAATAATCTAAAAGTCCTAAGTCATGCTAAAATAAGTACAACTAATAAGTAATATTAATTACATGATTAAATACTAAAATAAAAAAAAGGTTATATAGTTTTATTTAAATCATCGCAAAACCAAAAAAAATAGATATCTAGTACATTGTCATTCCTAGTACTTGATTTAATATTTTTTGTTAGCATTAGTAATGATTTGAATTGGATTTATTTGAGTTACTAATATTTATGAGCTATAAAACTTATTGGAGCGTTCAAAATTTCTAAGTCCAAGCTTGAAATAACACGTTAAAAGATAAAACTATGAAAAAGGTTAAGAAATAAATTACATACGATAAATATTTTTATGTATCAAATATATTAAAATTTTTTATACATGTAATGTCGAGTTGATTTGGTTTCGGTTTGACTTTTTAGTTAAAACCAAACCAAACTAATTATGGTCGAATTTTTTTTCCAACACCAAACCTAATCAAACCCAATCATAGTCGGAATATATTTCTTGGTTTGATCGATTTGGTACAGTTTGTTGGTTTCCTTTGTACACTCCTACTGTCACGTAAAATGTCACGATACGGAATCCCAACCTCAGGGCCGTGATGGCGCCTAACATTTCACTTGCTAGGCAAGCCAACAATAGCTAAATTACTTAACCAGTTTTAACAATTTAAATAAAAATATTAATAATAATAAACTGTGATATTCTAAATAGATTGATAAAATACCAAGTGACCTAATCTAAACATATCCAAGAAATTTGAAGTCACGAATACATGAGCATCTAGAGTACTACAGATAAAGTCTGAACAAAATATAACTGTTTGAAATAAGGGACTGCAAACGCTAGTAGTTCTACCTCAAGTCTCCTACTGATAGCTGGTCCGGGTAAGATCTCCTCTACACGCTGCTGTGATCAATCTGGTATCTGCAGAAGAAGTGCAGAAGTGTAGCATGAGTATAACCGACCCCATGTACTATATAAGTGCCGATCCTAGCCTCGACGAGGTAGTGACGAAGCTATAACAACACACTCACAATAAACCTGTATGAAAAATGATGAAAGAATACAGAAATAGAATTAAAGCAATAAACTCATATAACCGGACCCGTAGGTCAACTACCAAAGGGCCCCATAATAATATAATCTCAAATCTCATAACACAATACCGAGAACAATCTCTACACCACAACAACGACAATATCTCAAATCCGTTGCGATGCGCAACCCGATCCCACCATATCATCATCTGTTCATATCATATTCCGTCCTTATTTCTTTATATCATATCATATCATGTCAATATCGTTGCGACATACAACCTGATCCCAAAATTACAATATATACCTTTGCGGCGTACAACCCAATCCCAAATAATAATATAAATAACCGTTGAAGCGCGTAATCCGAACCCAAACAATATGAATTAAACGAACAAACTACAACCAACTACGTCGTATCACAAAATAAAACGCAATGAAGGACTAAGCAAAGAAAGTCACAAAGCAGGTAAAATAGTTATATGATAACACACAAAATCAAATATCAAGTAATGACAGTTAATAAATAAAGACACAGATACAAAGAATCAATTAACAATTAAGTCATGTAATAGATAAAATCATGAATTCAACAAGTAATTACAAATAACAATTAAATCATTTTAAAAATAATAACATGGATTAGACAAGGCAAGAATTAATTGAAAACAATAAATAAATATCCCAACCCGCATGCTTAACCCGTGATTACGTATATACACTCGTCACTTTGCATATACGTCGTTCTCACACATAAATCAAGTAGCAATTAAATCAATCAAGTCCTAGTTCCCTCAAGTTAAATTTAGGCATAACACTTACTCTTTCCGCAATCAAATCAACAGTCAACCACGACCTTTCATTTAGAATTAGCCTTCAAACCAGTCAAATCTAGCCAAATATGGTTCAAATAATTCAAAATAAGCTTTAGAAACTACTCACGAGTGAAAGATTCAATCTTTAATGAGTTTAGAAAAAGTCAACAAAAGTCAACCCCGGCCCCCTTGGTCAAAACTCGAGATTCGAACCCAAACTCAGTTATCCATTCACTCCCGAGTCAGGTATGTGATTTGTTTCGAAATCCAATCTTAATTTGAGGGTCTAAATCTCAATTTTACTAAATCTCGAATAGCTACCCAAATCCCTAATTTCTACTATGAAAATTCTAGATTTGTTGTTGAAAACACTTAAAAAGTATTGGGTAATTGAAAGGAAATAGATTAAAGTTGCTTACCAATGATTTTGGAAAGAAGAAACTCTTGGAAAATCGCCTCTAGAGTGTTTAGGGTTGAGAAATGGTGTAAAATGAACGAAGTTCATATTTCCCCCTCTTTTATCCAGTTGCGGATGTCGCAATTGCGAACTCTTGTTCGCAATTGCGGCCATCACAAATGCGAAACACATATCGCAAATGCGAACTATGCGTCAGAAGCCCAGAGGTCGCAAATGTGATAATTTGTTCGTAAATGCGAATTGTCCCCGAAAATGCGGACAACTACTTCGCAATTGCAAAGCTGTCCGAAGTTACTAGTAGTCGCAAATGCAACAAAGATGATTGCAAAAGCGGCTCTAGCTAGTTCACAAATGCGAACCATTTTCTCGCAATTGTGAGGTCACCCAGCCAGGCCCTTGCTCGCAAATGCAAACTCATGTTCGCAAAAGCGAGGCCCGCATTTGCGAGCCAGACCTCGCAAATGTGAGATCTGCAGATCAACACCAGAACTGAAAGCACACCAACCATTGCAATTCATCCAAAACTCATTCGACAAACACCCGAAACACACCCGAGCTCCTTGGGCTCCAAACCAAACATGCTCATAAGTCTAAAAACATCATATGAACTCGCTCCAACAATCAAAACACCAAAATAACATCTAAAACCACGAATCGGACATCAAACTGCATGAAATTCAAAGAAAAATTTCAAGAACCTCTAGAATTGCAACCAAGCGTCCGAATCCTATCAAACCAACTCTGAATTGCACCAAATTTTGCAAAAAAGTTTCAAATAGCAAAACGGACCTATTTCAAGTCCTAAAATCAAAATCCGTACCCGATAATAATAAAGTCAACCTACAGTCAAACCTAAGAAATTTCCAAATATTCAAATTGCTAACTTTCAGTAAAACATGTCAAATCAACTAGTGACCTCTGAATTCAATTCGGGCATACACCCTGTCACTCCTCCTTTTTAGGGCTGCGAGATCTTACTAAACCTTTTTGGATAAAAGGCTTAATAAAACACGGAAAGGGGTTTCCAATTTGGAAAGTGACAAAGGAATGGATTAATCGTGAAGATTTAGAGTCGCCACCTGACAAGTGATTCTGGTGTGCCAGGCCACCGTTTTAGAACTCGGACTTAAAGTCAAGTTCATACCAGAGAGTTGGGTAAAGAGGTGATTCAGGGAGAAGGTGTTAGGCATTCCCCGAATCCCGTGAAAGTCATGGTTGCGTATTCGATTCAGTTGGCTTTTAATACATTCGAATTGAGATTAAGAAACACACAAGAGGCTTGAGGTAATTCTTACCTAATAAGGAAGAAAACACAAATTCAAAGTATGACAAGTTTCATTTTTGATCCTCATATACAAATACCTTGGGGCATTCCCTGGAATGCCAAATACACAAGTCCTTCGGGGCATTCCTCGGATAATGTTAACTAAGGAATGACCTCTCACCTCGAAAAGACTAATAAAACATCCTAGTATTGCCTACCCAAGCGTGGTCGGCCTAAACATGCTACTAGTGAGTAATGTAATAAGATAAGAAAATGAGATCTAAAATAAAGAAAGATAAAAGTTCAGTTCGTGACCTTGTTCTTTTAACTTTTATTTTATGCATTTAACCAAACCCGGTCCCAGAAAGCCATACGAGACAAGAAAAGAGCAGAACAACACTGAAAATGGGGATATGCTATCGCATATCCCTCATGCGAGACGCATTCTGCGCCTAAAGGGTCGCAGATCAGCACATGATCTTAGGCAGCATCCGGTGTCGAAATGCGATCACATCTACGATCGGAGATCGTGTATGTGAACCGCAAATCGCACGTCGAGATCGCAAATTAGAGCAGAGTCTTGGGCAAGGTTTTAATGTCAAAAATGCGACAATCAAGTTAAAAATGCGGACCGCATATCAACTATGCGGTCGCAGATTTAACACTGAACACAGATTGACCCTACGCTTCTGACAATTAGGTCTAAGATGCGAACCGCATATCAGTTATGCGGTTGCAGATTCAACACCAAACGCAGAGGATTTGATTGTTTGTTTCAATTTTTCCATTGTCAACTCATTATATCAAACATCAACCATTTTATGATATTCACTAAGATATAATTTGGGCATATCAATTCATGAAATCAACAAACTGGAGATAAACAACCACGAATCTATCGTACTTTCATCTTACGCAACGAAATGAGCAAGAATTAAGGAATTGAACCTGAATGAGAATCCGCAATGATTTTGAATAACGATACAAGCAACAGGGACAATGAGCCACGACCGGAACTCGAATCAGCAATTAGAATCGAAACCCCAGTACCTCCTTGATCGAAAGCGATTCTCGAAGGCCTTTCTCTACCAAAACGAAATTGAAGAAAATAGAAGTATATGTTCCTCTATTTTTCTTGGTTTTATAAAACTTCTTTGAACAAAAGAAGAAAGCTAAAAGTGATTTTTCTTGTTTCTCTTCTCGCTGTGAATACCCAGACTCCCTATATTCGAAGTTTCTCTCCCTTTCTTTCTCTCACCCTTTCTCTTCTTGCTCTCCAAGAATCCCCTTCAGAAATGATCTCACAAAATCTGTTATAATAAGTGTGGAGTCCTCTGTCATGGGTGAGGAGTGTATGTGCGAGGATTTTCGAAGATTTTTTGTCAGAGGCCGTTATCCCACGCGGCAGAGAGAGAAAAAGAGTGGGCTTCAGTTATTGGGTTGAACTTTTGGGCTTTTGTTATGAATTTGGGCTTCAAGAAATTTTCCAAACTTGGGCCAAAACCAGCTGAACATCTAATTTAAAGTACCCATAAATAAGACTTTTGGTTGAATTAAATAAAACAATTTTAAAGATAAAGTTGGGACTATATATTTATATTTTACCTAAAATAGAATTAAATTTAATAAAGAGGTGAGTTCCTGTGAAAATAAGCTCAAATAATTATTCTAAAAATACTATGACTATTAGAGGCAACTCTAACGTGTGGGTCAAAAATTACATGTCTACAGCTGCTCTCTTTGACGGGAAACATAGAGTGGTTTCAGGCAAAGAACAACAAGACATGTTTTTGACCCGACCTCTGGTTGGGGAAACCAAGATTGAAGGAAAGAGAATGTAACCGAGCCCTGGTATTTGAGCTGCCTACATATCCTTGGTTACAAAGGAATCAGGCCACGTGTAGTTCGTAAGTGAGAAAGGCAATGGGGGTACCGAGGTGGAGCGTGGATTGGAGTGCCGTCGAAGTTCTGGTTCGCGGTCGCTGTCATTACATCAAAAATAAAGGAAAGATTACATCAGAAGCAAAAGAAAAATACAAAATCCTATTTGCTTCTTGTCTTGAATCTTCCTTGGATTTCTGCTCGATCTTCAATATAGAATTTGGAAAAGGACCCTGTTCTTCAGGCGGGTTCCTGATGTTTTCTTATATTTTTGGATTTGAAATGACTCTGAAATGAATTCCCTTGTTTTCCAGGTGGGGCCCTGATTGCTGAAACTTGAACGTATTCCCTCATTATCCAAGTGGGTGCCCGATTGCTAAAACTTGAAATGTATTCCCTCGTTATCTAGGTGGGCGCCTGATTGCTAAGAAAGCAAATAAAACAAAGAAACTTTTCGCCCCAGTTTGGAATCTGGGTACATTTGTGAAACTGCTGGGGTTTTAGTTAAGCTTGAATGTATTCCCTCATTTCCAGGTGGGTGCCTGATATTACCACAAAATAACAAAACAACGAAATTTTTCTATTCCAGTTTGGAACCTGGACATATCTGAACCATGCTCTCTTCTTGGCGAATTTTGAATAGAAACCTTTTGCCCCCTGAGCCTTGCTTTCTTCATGGGAGGGCCTTGTGGATTGACAAATTTCCATGCTCCTGTTTTAGACAAATAAATTCTCGTTAGTTTGAAAACGTGGTGGTTAGTTTGTGGCGTCATTGCTGGGGGTCTACTTCTGGCCGGGAATATGTTCAAGTTTTAACATCTTGCTGGGGATTTGCTTTTGCTCACTGCCATGCTTCATCCTGATCAGCTGCTTTGAACGAGCAAAGAGTTGTTTGACCTTTGATTGGGACCGGATCGCACAATCTCTAAATGACCCGAATTTCTTATCCTTACCTATTGCATTGCATTTCCATTCTGGACGCAGTTGCATCCTTGTATTTTCCAAAACTCAAAAATCGCCTTATTTCCTACACTTCAATTATCTTGATACCATTCATTCCAAATCCTGTTTGTTGCGATATGCTTGGCCAAGCTCCGGTTTGTGCAATTCAGAAGCTGGTAGTGGGCTTTGAAACCCTTTCTTGCTTGTTTGTCGTGGGCTAATTCGAAGAAAACTCATAAAGATGGACTTAAAGAACAAAATGTAATGATTTTGGACAAAAGGAATAACGGAATAAAGGAAAATTTTGAACACGGATGGCTATGTGAAAGAAATTTTGAAAAGAAAGACTTATCTGAGAGAAGCAGCCAGCTCCAATGATCATGACATGCATTTCGGATTGACCAGCCTAATCCGTTCGACCAATCATATTCAACTCGTAGCATAAGTCTATACCTCGAAGACCGATCTTTCACTGATCCCATTCTTCTTGTTGGTTTATCTTTCAACTCACCATCGCCTTATGGTGCCCGTAAGGGTTTTCACCAATAAGACCCTCTCATTTTTAAATTTTCTCTCATCTCACCATCGCCTTATGGTGCCCGTGAGGGTTTTCACCAATAAGACTCTCTCATTTTTTTTAAAACTTTCTCTCGTTTCGTGAAGGGAATGTTGCCCCTGATGCAAATCGTGTCTCTATCTTGCTTGACCCGGCATCCTCAAAGATTGATCAGAAGGTCTTTCTTTGGACTGTAATGTAGGCTTTTGGACAAGGTTAGAAAGAAAGGGTGACATGAAGACTCAAAATAATTTAGGATGAGATAGGGGTAAAAATTACAACTTTTGGAATCAGATCTTTTCGAATTCGAAATTTCTGCCCCAGTTTCTTTGGGGTCTGTGGAGATTTTTGATTTTTATTTTGATGAGACCGAACCATAAGGTTGCCTACGTATCCTTAAAAAGGAATCAGGTCGAATGTAGTTCAAACGTTTTCCCTGTTGGTTTTCTTTCCAATTCTTCTTTCTTTCTTCCTTTCTCTTTTTTTTCCTTCTTTTTTTTTCCTCTTTTCTCCTCTTTTCTTTTCTTTTTCTTTTTCGCTTTTTTTTTTCTTTCTTTCTTTTTTTTCTTCTTTCTTTTCTTCTTCTTCTTTTTCCCTATTTCTGCTACTGATTCCAAAAGAAGGCTATGAAAAGAAAAATAAATAAGTCTCAAAAGGGGTAGCAAAGGATGAAAGTGTTTGGGTAGCGGAATAAAATGCCTTCGTCATTTCAACTTCGAACATGCCAAGTACAAGATACAATTGAAGATGAGCAAAGAGATCATACATAATACTTCTTAACGGCATCAGAGTTGATAGCCATATCTACACATTTGCCTTCTATATCTGTTAAATACAACGCACCATTAGGCAACACTCTTTTGTCACAACAAACGGTCCTTGCCAGTTTGGGGCGAATTTGCCTTTAGCTTCCGCCAGATGAGGAAGAATGCGTTTCAATACCATCTGGCCCACTTCAAATTTCCGAGGGCACACCTTTTTGTTGTATGCTCTGGCTATTCTTTTCTGATACAGCCATGACATACTGCAGCCAATCTTTTTTCATCAATTAGGCTCAACTGCTCGAACCGGGCTTTGACCCACTCATTATCGTCAATTTCGGCTTCTGCAATGATCCGAAGAGATGGAATCTCAACTTCCGTTGGTATAACTGCCTCAGTTCCGTATACCAGCAGATAAGGAGTTGCACCCACTGAGGTGCGAACCGTAGTGTGATAGCCTAGTAATGCAAAAGGCAACTTTTCATGCCACTGCTGAGAACTCTGAACCATCTTACGAAGTATCTTCTTTATGTTCTTGTTAGCAGCCTCAACAACTCCATTTGATTTGGGGCGATACGGAGTGGAGTTTCGATGTATAATCTTGAACTGTCGGCATACCTCTTTCATCAGATGGCTGTTGAGATTAGCAGCATTGTCTGTGATGATCACCTTTGGAATTCTGAACCGACAAATGATGTTTGAATGAACAAAATCCATCACTGCCTTCTTGGTTACGTCCCTGAAAGTTACGGCTTCGACCCACTTGGTAAAGTAATTAATAGCCACCAGAATAAACCTGTGCCCATTTGACGCTGCCGCTCAATCGGTCCAATAACATCTATGCCCCAAGCAACAAAGGGCCAGGGTGCAGACATTGTGTGTAACTCAGATGGAGGAGAATGAATCGAATCACCGTGTACCTAGCACTGATGACACTAGCGAACAAAGCTGATACAATCCTGTTCCATAGTGAGCCAATAATAACCTGCTCGAAGTATCTTCTTTACTAATACATACCCATTCATATGTGGACCGCACACTCCAGAGTGTACTTCGGCCATGATAATTGAAGCCTCTTTAGCATCTACACACCTCAACAATCCTAAATCCGGAGTCCTCTTGTACAAGATTCCTCCGTTCAAGAAAAATCCACTGGCCAGACGTCGAATGGTTCTCTTTTAATCACTTGTAGCATATACTGGATATACCCCTGACCTGATGTGTTCCTTGATATCATGGAACCAAGGCTCGCCATTGATTTCCTCTTCCACCACATTACAATAGGCATGTTGATCACGCACTTGGATATGTATGGGGTCGACATAAACCTTGTCTGGATGATGTAACATTGACGCTAGGGTGGCCAAGGCATCAACAATCTCATTATGAATCCTGGGAATATGTCTAAATTCAACTGACCTGAAGCGTTGACAAAGATCATGCAAGTATTGTCGATAAGGTATGAGCTTCAAATCTCGAGTTTCCCATTCTCCTTGAATCTGGTGGATCAAAAGATCTGAGTCTCCCAGAACAAGTATTTCCTGGACCTCCATTTCAATAGCTAACCTCAAACCTAGAATGCATGCTTCGTACTCAGCCATGTTGTTAGTGCAATAAAATCGAAGCTGGGCCGTTACAAGGTAGTGTTGTCCTGTTTCAGAGATAAGTATAGCCCCTATTCCGACCCCTTTCATGTTAGCAGCTCCATCAAAGAAAAGTTTCCAACCTGGCTTTTCATTGTAATCAAAC